>QNQO01009849.1:0-225853 GCA_003290165.1 Berberis thunbergii
ATTGGTTGATCGCTAGTGAGAGCGTCTCATTAGTGAACCAAATCCTTCGAAGCGTCGTTAGGTATAGGAGGTTGGCTAAGCTACCCGTGTCGACCATCACTCTCTTGATTGCCTACCTGGCTATCATGACCGAAATCACTAAGGCATCATTGTGCGGGAAGTTGACCCTGTCTACGTCTCGTTGGAGATGGTAAAAGTCTTTTGCATTGTTCTTGCGCGCTGTGCTGACAGCTCTTGGTATCTAATCTTTGTTTGTAAGTCTTTGACTACTCGCTTTCGGGATTCATTAAATTATTTTTTTCTCTAGCTGCACCGTGCAAAACGTATATTAGCTCCTTTGGTCATTCTCCAGATGTGATTATTTCTCCTTTGGGTTCTCTCAACTTAACGAATTCTCCAAGTCGTCCTTTTTTGACATGGCATTCGATCTCGTCCTCAGGCTACGACAATCTTCAGTATCGTGGAAGGAGTAGTATTTGCTTTTGTTCCCGTCTTTCTGGATATTCTCTCGTTATTAAGGCCGTGAACGATTTCTCAGCTGGTTCACGTTTGGGCTTCTTCGGCTGTAGTTTTCCAGACTTTCGTTAGCTGAATTCAAAACTGTTATTGGTCTGATGTCTCTTAAGCTAGGTGTTTTCTTCTTGAGGTTTGCTGCCTCCAGGCTTTGGGTGAGTTTGTCCACGACTTTGATCATGTGGTTCATCTGAGTCATAAGCATCTTTTCTCGAGGTCTAATAGGATTCCCTAAGATGTTAGAGATGTCGAATCGAATATCCTATTGATCTCCTTTTTCTCGGCCAATCGGTTTCGATGGTTTGTCACAGGTTGACTATCATGAGACATGTCCGCATCGTCCATAGCTAGATTGAGGATCTGTAGAACATTCCATTGGCTTTGATAGCTTATTTATTGTTATCAGATCTTGGGTCGAGTTCTTGGTACTATGGATATCTTTTTAAGAAATGAAACTGCTTTTGTTCCCAACCGACGGCTAGGGCTGAACAAAAAACCGATCCAAACCGATTAACCGACCGAACCGATCTAAACCGAACCAATCAGTTCAGTTTAAATTCGGTTCGGATCGGTTTCGGTCTTAAAAAATTCAAAACCGAAGTGGTCGTTCGATTTTCGATTTCTATGTGATTTTAACCGACCAACCGAACCGACTGAATATATATAATAAATAATATATATTTATATATAAATAATACAATATGCTTAAAATAGTCGATCGGTTCGGTTTTGGTTTGATTTTAGTCGGTTCGGTTCGGTTACGGTTTGCATAAATTAGAATCGGTTCAGCTTCGGATCTGGTTTTGTTAATAGTGGGTTCGGTTTCGGTTTTGAAAATTTTAAACGACCTAAGTCGGTTCGGTTCACGGTTTAGGTGAAAAATCGAACCGTCGGTTTGGTTTTCAGCCCTACCGATGGCACCAAAATGATGTGTATAAATCTTGTCCTCCTGAGTTTTTGACCTGCAAAATTGATGTTAGACTGCTAAAGACCACCTTTTTGGTGGCCAAAGGCACTCCGATGCTTAAGTCAGCGACTCTATTTGAAGAGGGAAGTAAATTTGGGCAAAACCCAGTTAAAGTTGCATACATTTGTCGATTGTTCCCTTTACATTTTATAATGGGTTAATTCTATGCATGACTTAAGCATGTGAGGCGCAACTAAATGACATGTTTCTCGTAACAGTCTTCTCCTTTATGGAGATGCTTCTGTGGAGAAGTAACTCCCTCCACGTTTTTTTTTTTTTGTGCAACGTTCCTCTTCTTTATGCAACGTTCCTCTTCTTTTGAGCTTCGATCACATATTCCTTTAATAGACCATATTTGGGTTTTATGATTGGTTTTGCCTTCTTGGATTTACGAGCTGACGCAATAGATGAGACGCCATATCCTCGTGATGGATGATATTTGTCACTGTATGACTGCGATGTCGATTATTTTGATGTATCATCAATATCAATTACCTTTTGTTTAAAATTTCTAATAATCTCCCCTACGTATACATTTCCTTAAGTCCCAAGATTTGTATAAAACTATACCAAGTGTGTGAATGAAGACGAATGTTACATAAGAATCCATGTAACTTTTCACAAGACCACTCAATAATACCTTATCTCATATCATGATTTGTTTCCAACTATAGGATAAGAACCAAATTTGTATCATCCTATTTTGTACAATTGACGCCAACACTTGCCATTTTCAAAATACAACCCCCTATATCACATGGATCTAGCTTGCCCATATATCATAGGTGTGATTCACATCCTTCATGACCAATCTTTTGGTTAGGACTGAACAAAAAATCGATCAAACCGATTAAACCGATCAAACCGATCTAAACCGAATCGGTTCGGATCGGTTTCGGTTTTAAAAAACTCAAAACCGAAGTGGTCGGTTCGATTTTCGGTTTCTATGTGATTTTAAACCGACCAAATATATATAATAAATAATATATATTTTATATATAAATAATACAATATGTTTAAAATAGTCGGTCGGTTCGGTTTTATTTCGGTTTTGATTCGATTTTTAGTCAGTTCGGTTCGGTTACGGTTTGCATAAATTAGAATCGGTTTGGTTTCAGATCAGTTTTGTTAATGGTCGGTTCGGTTTCAATTTGAAAATTTTAAAACCGACCTAAGTCAGTTCGATTCACGATTTAAGTGAAAAACCGAACAGTCGATTCGATTTTCAGCCCTATCTTTTGGTATCCATTTTGTTAGACCATATAAATAGTTTCACCACCCGACTAGCCATTGGACCACCGGCCAGCCCATTAAGAGTAGGTCCCACTCCCCCAATTGATCATCCAAATCTGATCAAAATGCACCCAATTTATGCAAAAACACATTGTGGTTCCAACTTTCACAAACACAAAGAAGCAAAATTTTGGACTAGTAGCGTGATGTGAGTCCAGATTTGAGGAATCATCTGTGAGAGGCATGGTGTTGTGACACGTGTCATTTGTGTGTTGGGTGGCGACCAACCTATATGGGGTTTTGGCATCCCCTCCCTCTCTATAAAACCCTTAATTCACTCTCCTCAAAATTTATTTATTTATTTATTTTATATTATTATTATTATTATTATTAATTTTTTTTTTTTCTTTCTTCTTTAAATGGCTTCATTTGTGCTCCGAGCTGCTTCAATGGAGAAGAAATGGAACTCGAACTCGAACAGGTCGAACGACCATAACAAGGGAGGATCTCAGAAGATGAAGTCTTCTAAGCAGTCTAAGCCACAGAAGAATACAAAATCTTCTTCTTCTTCGTCTTCTTCCAAGAAACCACCCCAGAGAGGATTAGGCGTTGCACAGTCGGAAAGACTGAGAGTTCAAGAGAGGTTGAAGAAACTTGAGGAAATCGGTCAAGCCGAAGCTTCAGCTCGTTCCCAATAACCAACTTGGTCTGCATTTCCAGTTTCCCTTCTCGTATCTCGAACAGCCGAAAGCCGGAGCTTCTTCCGTGGGGACGTTACTGGTACGGTGAGCTTCAGTACTACTCCTTCGAGTGAAGTTCAGCCGGGGTGGTTTGTATTTCGTCCTTATGGGTTCGTTAATGGCGTTGGAGGCCTTGTTGCCGGGGTTAATATTGTTAATGGTGGTGGTTCTGGTGTTCGAACCGTGGTGGTTCCAGACAGAGTTGAGGTGGTTGATCGTTACGGAATGGTGGATCATGAAGAGAGGTCGCAGCAGGGAGCAAACGTTCTAAAGATTATTGCTAAAGAGAAAGAGCTCACTTCAACCCAAGCACATTGCTCCTCTGACCACTGCCACATCTGTCACAAGGTGCTAAGACCACCGTCTTTTCTCCTCTTCAATCTTTAGTTTCTATGAAACTTCAATTCTCATTTCATTATTTTTATGTTTTTTTGTTGGTACAGAAGAAGCGTTTGAATGGAGAAAATAATAGTAGTCTAGGGTTTATTCCGATGACAAAAATCAATGGCTCGGATTCTCTCGGATTAAGCCTTGGACGAAAGACCACCGGCATTGATGAGGTGAGATTCTCGTTTACAACATTTCTAGCAGTGTCATTATCTAGAATGCATTCTGATCGAAATATTGAACTCATGTGATTCGGTCATTAAATAAAAACAGCAAGCAATGGGGGTTAATCACAAAAACAGAAATGGAGGTGGTGTGATAATGGAGTACGAGTTCTTCCCTGCAGGCAGCAGCACAAGCAGATCCACTAACAAAGAAGACTACTCTTACTCTTCATCAGTCGGTGGTGCAGAAGGTTCGTCAGGTGCAGATAGCGCAGCAGCAGCAGCAGTAGGAGGAGTGAGTGGTGCTGAAGCTTCTTCTGAGATCCATTTTTTTTATTTATCTCTGAAGCTCTCCTGCTAGAAGAAGAAAAGCAGCTTTCGTTCTTTGTTTCTACATATATATTTCCTTCAATTCCACTGCCTTTTTATTGGTGTTTAGTTTTTTCCACTATAGCACCTATCTCTAGTGTTACTGACTAGACATCCCCAAAAACACAGCTGTTAATTTTTGCTCTTGCTGTGAAAATGAACCCCATAATAATATGTGATTCCCACTATAGATTTTCAGCCAACTCAGCTGCCTTTTTTTATTCTATTTACCAAAATTATATTTTTCCTTTTCTACTTTTAGTAATATCTCATTGTTACTTGTGTTGTTGTGCAATATTATTATGTATATTGTTAATAAATTAAGCAAATCTGGATAAAATTAAGCCCGAGCCACTTGTATATATTGTAACGTAATTCTGCTTCTTATAACAAAATTCACAATATTATGGTTTGATATGCAAAATCTTTAATAATATGGCATGATCTGCACAAGTGCACACTATATTCTGCCCCATCCCATGCGATATTAAATCTTTGTCAAAATTTATAAATCATAAAATAATATGTCATCAATTAAATACCTAAACTGAGTGCAGAATCCCAATGTGACAAAATCAAAACTGTGGGGAGATCCAGTATAGTAATTTCGCTCATACTTTGTTCACATAAATCATAAAATCGAGTCAAATCTACCAGAATATATTTTCATATTTTTATTTTTTTTGAAAGACAAGCAAGGTTTTTATAGGATATCAGAATCCACTAAAGATATCGCAAGCTGGGTTTGAACCCATGCCCTAGTAGTACCATCTGCCAAGCTCTAACCCATGACCTAGCTGGGTTTTTATAGAATATATTTCCACGCTTTTTTCCCGTTTTTAATGTATAGGCCTAACTGTTAACTAATATTATTGGATTTGGTTACATATTTATCATTTTGGTTTAAATTATTTATACTTTGAAACATATTTAAATACTTGAAAAAGTTTGTCGGGTAATCCAAAAAAAAAAATGTTACATGGAACTGACTCAGTAATATTAAGAGGTATTCCTTGATCAGAATATATATGTTTTTTGTCTAAGCTGAAACCACACTACAAGAAATAGGTAAGTTAGTGGCGGTTATTTAGCGACACATTTTGAAAGAACCATCGCCAAATACTTTATTAAACGACGGTGGAACAACCGTCGTAGAATAATATTGTTTAACGATGGTTAGATTTAATGGCGACGGGTTTAACTGTCCTTATAAATAAAAATCGATTTTTTTACCCAACTGACCCTTAAAACCCTATCCTTATTTTCTCCATCTCCACTCTCCATCCTCCCCTTCCCCCCTTAGCTCGTCCACCACTCACCACCACCACTATCAGCGCCTCCCACCAATGTTTGCTTCCATCTTTTCTTCTTCCTTTTTTCCTCTCTCTCTCTCTCTCTCTTTCTTTACTCTATTAAAAAAATAAATCAACAAAAAAGGGAAAAGCAGCGCAAAAAAAGAGATACTCAACCGATTATTTAGTGATTTTGAACAACAATCCATCAAATTGATTGATTGTTTCTTCTCGTTTATGCTCAATTTGAAGGCAGGGATTCTTGTTTCTCCTCAGTTTACAGAGATTCTGTGTTCTTCGAGTTTTAGGTTTTGGTATTTCTTAGTCGAATTCGTTCGGAGTGAGAGATGCAATTAGGGTTTGTTAGATGTGATGAGTTTCTCCTCCATCTCTGTGAATGTTGACACCTCCTCTTTCATTTCGATTCTTGTTGTTGTTGGTATTTTCATCAATTTGAGTTTGAATGTTGAGAAAATTCTCCCCTTTCTCTCTCACACTCTCTTTGTTATAGGGTTTCTGCACTTTTTGAAGAATCGTTCTTCACGACTTCATTTTGGCTTCAAGAAAGGCTGAAGAAGCAGGTTTTCTCTCTTCTCTATCTTTCTTTTTGCTTGCTTGCTTTGCTTTGCTTCCTCTGTTTATTGATTCAGTGATTCACTCATCTCTCTCTCTTCTTTGATTGTTAAACTGCCTTTGAGGAGATACCAAGCTGCAGTGTGGCTCGAAACCTTTATGGGAACGCTCGGGCTACCGAACCAGCAATCATAATCCAAATTTGTCTCCTGCTTGAGAAATGGTCTTGTTTTCTGCAATTCCATTAACAAGATCCAACCTTGATCTGTGCCCAATGTACAAATAGCTCAGATTTACTGATTCAATCGTTTTATGGTTTTTTATTGTTCTTTTTGTGTTGTTTGATTTTGGTTTGAATTGGGGGTTTTTAGGTCATAGAGAGTCATTCGCTCTCACTCACATCGAAAACCCAGCAGTTGAATGCAGGTTCCCATCAAATCAGATCAGATTATTTCCTTCAACTGAAGGTTTGGTTTTGAATGACCTTTGAAAACAATTTTTCTTTTTGCTGGAATGTTAGTGCAAAATTTAACATTGTACTTGGCTTTGGAGTTTTGGGTTTGAGAGGAGAAACAAAGTACCCATTTTTTAATATTGGCTTTTGATGTAACTGGTTCAGAAATTCAGTGGTTTAGTAATATGTTACACTAGTTACATAAACTCCATCCGAGTTAGAATGAAAAAAAAAAAAAAAAAAAAAAAACAAGGGTTTTGAATAGAGCATCAGGGCACAAAACATTCATAATATGTTGGCAAGTATTCTAGAAATGGGTAAATGGGAAAGTTAAGAGTGGAGCTGCAACAACATTGACTGTGTCTACTGTGGTGTTTGATTTTGCCGATTAATCCAAATATATGTCTAAATATTGTGTGTAAAAGCTTTGTCAAGATCGAATTTTTACTCGGGATTGTTGTTGTTGTTAGGTTCATTTTGTCAATAGCCTTCTTGATTTGTAGAGAATGAAACATAGTGTGTAGAAACTGTGAGTAGTCTTCGGACAAGCAACCCATCTGCTCTGCGTGAAACTGTGAGTAGTCTTGTAAAAAAACTACTCAGATCAGTTGTAATCTGTATGTGAATCCTTCTTTTAGTGTTCTGATTCTTGCATTTTCATGATCAGGTTGTTGAGGTTCCCAACATCAACTGGGAAGATATTAGAGGCCTGGAAAATGTCAAGAGAGAGCTTCAAGCAGTAATGCTAGTTTGTGTGGATTAGTTTTATCGTCTCTGTTTCATTTTATTGTTGTTGTTTTATTCACTACTTCCTGTTTTGTATAGACGGTGCAATACCCAGTGGAGCATCCGAAAAAATTCGAGAAGTTTGGTATGTCACCTTCAAACGGGGCCCTTTTCTATGGCCCTCCTGGTTGTGGGAAAACTCTCATGGCCAAGGCAATTGCCAATGAGTGTCAAGCAAACTTCATCAACATCAAGGGCCCTGAGTTGCTTACCATGTGGTTTGATGAAAGTGAGGCTAACGTGAGAGAAATTTTTGACAAAGCTCGTGGACAAAAGCTCACCTCAACAATCTCAAAGCTCTTTATTAATTCGTTGACATGCCCGAAAATTTTAAAAGGAGAAGATTATTGGAAAGTGAAGCATGTGCCCAGGATTGTCATCAGATGATCCCCAATCCACAGCTCTACTATTGCCGGTAAGGATGTCAAATTCTTCTTGTAGCCTGTTATACTTTCCCACCAAGAATTCTTTTCATGTTTACATTAATCAGATTGAATAAGATGCATAATTGCACATGTTAAACCACAGAAGTAACACTTGAAGTGCAATGATATAATTTTGGAATAGGATATTGTAGGTAAAAAAAATAAATAATTATGAGTGTTAAATGTCCATACATGGCACATTGTGACTTATACTCTTACAACTTTCTTTGTATGTTCCGTTTTCATGTATGGATATGACTTTTGGTTTGGTTTGCTCCTTTGCTGATGATGAACACATCCTCAATTTCACCATCCTTTTTTGGTCTAAAGTTAGATTGTGGTTTCTTTTTCTATGTCAGTTTTATGTATGTCATACTAATGTTGTCGCCTCTGTGTACTTTTGAATTATGACATCATACTCCTAAAAGGACTAGATATTACTCTTTTTTAGTTTAAGTTTTGTCACTTGGTTCGGAATCTATTCAATTCTTGATTTTTAAAGTTTGTTACTTGTCAAATTGCAGTCTTTTTGCAAACTAGCATATTCTTTGAGTTGGTAAAACAATGCTGGGAGATGACATCTTACCTTGAGATGCTGGTCCGACCTAGTAATAATTTATTATCTCTAATTGACTCATCTTCTCTTTCTCCTCCCTCATTTCCTCTCTGAGAACCCTAGTCACTGTCTCAAAATCTTCATGTTCATATAGTTTTTTCTTAATGCCCAAATAATTTAGGTTCATTGTTTTGATCTGATTGTTTCAGATTTGCTCTTTTCTGATCATTTAAGCTACTGGTTTCATGGAGAATGCGAGATTCCTTGCCAACTTTATCACGGAAGCTGGAATTATCATCAAAAGGAGTCAGGTGAATGCAAGTTTAGATTTTTACTGACCTAGTAACTGTTATATCAATTCTACAGTTTTTTCTTTTGGGTAACTTATGCTTGCACATTCAATGGCATTCAAACGTATCAAGACCATCATTGGGTCTGGGACAAATTATGCGCCTCGTACTTTTATATAATTCTACAGCATATCCATGAAATCTGGGAATCCACTGTATCCATCTTTCTCAATGTACCTCCTTCCCTTCTTATTTTCCTTTCTTACTCTTTCTCTTCCCTTGGGTAGCATTATTATCACTCTCTGTCTTGAACTAGTCTTCTCTCTTATTTCTGTTACCTCTCTACCAGTCTGGGAAAGCTGAAACAGTGAAACCCCTTCTTCTGGCCTGTCATTCTCTGTAGCTCTTTCACTCCTTGGACCCTTTCGTTTCACTTTGACCATTTCTTTCTGTTTTCTCATTCCTGTTATCAGTTGCGTCTTGCAGGCACATTCACAGCCACAAACAAACAACAGTGTCTTATTACATGCTGCCAACTTCTTTCTTGTCACATCATCTGTAGACTTCTCGATGCTTTAACATGATAATTTTATCAACACCGCCCCCTCCCTTTGTTTCCACTGGTTTCTTGTTTGTTTCCAAAGGTTGAATTTTCAAAAAAGCGCGGTTGCAAATGAAATTTGTTTATTATTGAGTATTGTTCGAATTTTATTCAGCTCACATGCAGTGTAATCCATGCGGCATAGAATCAAATGAAATTGGTGACACAAACTTTTGGGACAAACAACCATTTATACTATATTTACTAAGGTTTCATCGCAGTCGGCATTTAGAAAATGAAATGCTTGATTAGCTTAACCTAGCTTTTGAACCAAACATATGCTATTGGACTCCCATGAGTTCGTTTTTGTGTGATCAAATGTGCTATATCTCCTGATCATCATAGGTTAGGGAGGTTGGGTTGTTGAGATTTACTTTAAGAAAAAATGTTGATAGACTTTTCTCAGATATTTTTTGTTTTTCAATCTGCAGAGTCGCATCAGTGCCAAGGCCCAGAGAAAAGTTGCAAGGGAGATCAAGACAGCTTGGGCCTTTGGTCTAATGCCATTCACTAAGATGGGCCAAGACCATTTGTTTATGGTAAACCAAGGGACAGGGAAGAAGAAAATGAGGAAGATGAGTACTAGGATCCAATCAGTCCTGAGGACCTTATATGACCAGAGGATCATGTGCGGTTTTGTTGGCTCACCTTTTCCAGTTAAGTTGTTCTTGGAAGAAGTCTTACCATCTCACGAGTGTGTTGTGTTCTACACCAGCTAGAAATACGTATGCTGCCAATATGTAATAATTTAATTTGTAGTTTCCCCCTAGATCATGTAATATTGATTTTGAAATGAAATTAAGGTATTTCTTCATGTATGATGATGGTATCAACTGAGTATAGTGTCATTTATATTTGCTTTTTTATTTAAGCCTAGAAGTTGTGCAAGTGGATAGATTGCACCCTATGAAAAGAGAGTACTGAAGGTTGAAAAATGTGGTTTTTTTGGTAAAAAAAAATTTGAATATCAAAATGAATTAGCGGCGGGTGCAACCGTTGCAATGTGTTCGTCCATTTTGGCGGCGGTTACAACCGTCGCAGTGTGCTCATGGAAACTGCTGCTAGAAATCAGAAATAAATATGGTTAAGCAGGTTTTGCCGACAGCTATAACGGTCGCTAAATAGCATATAGCGACGGTTATGCCAGTGGTTGCTTAAAACCGTCGCAGAACACTCTAGTGACGCCTTTATTAGCGGCGGTTTCTTAACCGTCGCTGTATTATGTAGCGGCGGTTATAACCGTCGCTGTATGTCTTTGGTAACCGTCGCTAAAATACAATTTTCTTGTAGTACCAGTCACTACATAATCTCACGTTTTAAAATGTCATAAAGGGTTGTCCCATGCCAATCCTAGATCTTGACAAAATTTTCTTATATTTACCTAGATATAAAGTCATTTGTTTCTAAATTTATTTATTTGGATTCTAATCAATCAGTTTCTTCAATATAATGTCGATTGACGAGGAAATCTCTCTGTAAACATTTACAATAATCACAAATATTCCATGGACATGTGCAATATGCGTTCTAAAATGCTTGAGTCTTCATTTGAAAGTCTGCACCTCTCAAGAGCATAAAATGCCCGGACATGGTTTTTTATTTTGTTGAATTTATGTGGCATGATATGAGAAGATTTACACATATCTCGAAGATTTCATCATCCTTGCAGATCATGTCACATCAATCTGATTACGACACCCTATTTTCTATATGAAGCAAAATCCAATCTTCAAATCTTTGATTGATTAACACAAATCTATCTAAATCCATATTTTACATAGAGAAATGACCATGTTTTTAATCGCGCGTAATTTTAAGGTACAAATACTCATTATGAACCCCTAATCTTCAATGATCCGAAACTGAACATGAAATCCCTATACCACTTATATTAGTGTGGTGGTGGTCAGATATTGTAATTGCTCTGGTACACTTTAAACATAAAATCATGAAATCGATTACATAATTTTATGACACTATACTGATCTATATTTCATGGAAACGAAAGGGCAAACATATACATCCAATGCGATAGATTTTTACGAATACTATCTCAATCTAATGGAAATTTAATGGGGCACAATTTTCATTATGTTTTTTTTCTATATTATTTCCCATACTACCAAAGCTTTTCATTCTTATTGTGAAAATAAAAACCTTGTCATTCCTAAAATGAAATATCTTCTGGCATTGTAGTCTTGTAGATGGAATCGCTCTTCTCTTCATTGTAAATATCTTTAAGGCTAAATGCTATAATATGTGCAAAATTAAAGATTTTCTTCGTCAATGCCACTCAAAGGGAAAAATTAGGGACACACGCATATATTTTATTTATTTATTTTATTATTATTACAATTCTTTTAATAATAATAATAATAATAATAATAATAATAATAATAATAATAATAATAATAATAATAATGATAATAATAATGATAATAATAATAATAATAATAATAACATCTATCTATCTATCTATCTATCTATTATTATTATTATTATTATTATTATTATTATTATTATTATTATTATTATTATTATTATTATTATTATTATTATTATTATTATCTATCTATCTATCTTTAATGACTTCAAAATATAAATAACATCTCGACCTGCTCCTACAATTTGCATTTCACAATTTCAAAAATTAAGCAACTAAATACTTCACTACAATGTATTTTTTGAAAAGTTGGAGGAAATAAAATATTAAGTAATTAGGTAAATATGTTTTATGCATGTAAAAGAATTAAAATGTTCATCGTATCTAATAATTACTCTAACGATGTTTATTTAAATGCAAAAATAACCATTAATATTTTTTAAGTTGAGAGGCATATATACGTTTGAAAATTACTAAGCATGAAATTGAATATTCAAATAATATAAAATGAATGAATCTATGCATATTGTATTCACTATTTCTATTTTTTTTAAATCAATATATATTTTGAAAGACATATTGATCAATTTGAAAGAATTACAAGTTAGACAATAATTAATTCAATTCAAGGTGTGTATGGCATGGTGGCTTATGTCCCATCCTGTTAATTTGGAGACAATAATCGCAGTGAGAGCGTCTTGCTGGTTATGGTTTATAGGTAAGACAAAATGTAAGAATTACACAAAAGTATGAAAACCATAAAAGTAAAGCAAAGAAAGCTGCTCTGTTAGGAACTAGTTTACAACACTCATGAATTGATTGATTAATCTATATACGTAAACAAAAAAAATGATAGCATGCAGAGATAAAGAAAGCAACATGAGATGAGCAGCTGAGAAGCATTTACAAGTGAAAAAAGTAGCTAGTAGTGGTAGATCCAAAACCAAAAGTTGTTTATAGTGGTTTTTAATGCATTGAGAGAAGTGAAGATCCGTTTGCAATATGTAAAAGATATAGAGATAGATATCGAGATCTTTATCTTTCCGAATGTTGGAGGATTTCTTTCTTTTATTGTCCTGAAACCCAGGGAGTTTCTGTCTGTGTTTTCCCAATGGAGGATGTCAAAAACTTTTTAGAGATCAGGGAGAGAGAAAGTTTAATCCATCCAAGAGAGGGAAGTGGTGGTGTGTCTGTCTGTTGGGGAGACAGGCTTGCAGTTCTCTCTACTACGACTGCACAGAGCAGAAAGAAACAAGTATCAAAGCTTTGCGTTATTATTGTACTAGTACTTGCAATATCAACAACTACTACTCCTTGTGCACCACCTTTTCTTTTGTGGGTTTTAATGGTATAATAATAATCAAACAAATTTAGTAACAATATGGCATAATCTGCAAAATTCTAGAGAATGTGATATAATTAAGGATGGTTTGCCAAATGTCCAATAGTTTTTTCTCAAAATCATCAAAGGTAGTCATATGTACTATTAAAATTAAACTTTGTGCATATGCGAGTGACAATTAATGTATAGGTTAAAGTTATTACACCCTTCAACTTATCATTTTTACCTAACTTTTTCAGCAAGGCCTAAACAACCATTTGATAATCTCACACATCCGATTTTCAAAGTTAGCCAACCTATCACCTTCTTCCCTTCCATTTTACTTGCTTTCTTTCCCTTTCTAATCTCATTATCAAACCAATAAGTTCTAACATATCCAAAGCAACTCACTTGACATTTTATTTAGTTCTTTAAAATCACACAAGTTTGTCTTCTCAAACAAACTGTTCCGGTTGAAGTTGGTGGTTTACCTCTCAATCGATCTCTAAAATTTAGGCCGGTTTGACTTCTCAAACAAGTAGAATTTATTTATTTAATTTCCTGGAGGTTTTGATGTTTCTTAATGATTTGAGTCAATTAACATTTTGCATTGTAAGTTTTCCTTTTCAACTTCTTAGGGTTACAATATTTAGTTTAATTATTAATGCAATTCCAAATGGTAGCGATATAAGATGGGTATAATAACTTTTTTCTCCAAAATCCTTTTTTTTTTTTTTTGTGTGTGTGTGTTGAAAATAGGGTATATATATTACTAATATAATCTAGTACAAGAACACACAACCCCTTCTGCATCAGAGTTCAAAGAAGAAAGGTGTTGGTTAAAGGATTCATACACGAGTCTTTTAATCCAAAATCTCATTATATATGTAAATACAATTCCATATTTGCACAATTTGATTCAAGACACTATTTATTGCTATGGAAAGTACCCTTGACGCATTTATTTATTTATTTTTAGATTTTGAAGTTCAAAGAAAATTTAGATGATAATTTGATGGCCAAATCATTCGACATTTTATTAGCAAATTAAAGCAGCATCAATATATACTAACCACCTTCAAATGAAAATTGATGGATTGAGTCTAGGGAATCAGGTTCTGCAACCAGGATGATATGGCATCATCATATAAGGTTTTTACAACATTGAGATACACATAAGCACTTTGGGGATTTCATCATTCTTTCAAAATCACGTCAGGGTTTTGCAACCATGGTAACATGGTAAGATTTTTGATAAAATTCCCATAAGTATTTATGCGTATTTCGAGATTGTAAAACCTCCTCTGATGATGTCAAATCATCCTGGTTGCAATACCCGATTCCCTAGCCTCACTTGAAATCGATGTCTAAATTTTATTGGTTTATGGTTTAGTAAAACGTCTGTAAGGTCCGATAACACTCAGATTAATTAAAGCTTTGATAAATAATAATAAAACACACACACACGCATTTTGATATTGATGGCATGGAAAAATTAGGTAAATTCTTACTCACCATGTTTTTAAAAAGGTTCTCAAACATTAAACAAAAAGTCTTTATTATCCATTACTGTGAAATACAACTAAGATGTTGACAATAAACATAAAATGAGTACAATATTCATTATATTATACATTGTTTTATTTTTTCTCTTTCTCCTTCTTATTATTCATTCTCTATATCAAAGTCTTTCTATACTATCTCATTCAAACTCATTCTCTGTAACTATATCTATAAATGAAAACAAAGTGATGCCTATTTATAGGCATTTGAATTTGGCTAAGGTACAACACCTAACACTCACATGTGCTCAGGTCATGCCACCTCATAGTATGAGGTCGCTATAGGTTGACATCCACCATGTTTTACCACATTCTAAAATACTCCCCCTTAGATGTTCACTGCATGTTGCATCCCTCTGATGAAATTCTCCAAATTATCACCATTATTGCCTCATTAAAAACATTGCCAGTAAAACCCATGAGAAAATCTTGGATGAAAGGAAAAAAAAAGTACAACATTCTTCAAGAATATGGAGGTGCGCATAATGCTGCCTCGTTAAAACCTTAATAGGAAAAACCCAATGGGAGAATATCGTGTCGAAGGAAAAAGATTACGACTACCAATTTTGCATACTCTAGGATGCTCATGCACATAACGTTGCCTCGTTAAAATTTGGACATGAAAACCTAGTTGGAAAAACCTTGTTGAAATAAAAAGAGTACAACGCGCATAAATCAAATATAACATACTTCTATATGATTCCAAAATATATTCCTAGATACTTTTATAACATACTTTAGGATGCACACCAGGGGTATACTTCTAGATACTCCCTCTGATAATGATTCACCCTCGTGAGAATACGAATTTAATTACTTTGATGATTAAGTCGACACATGCCAATCTCGTAAATCAATTTAATGGAGAGATTTACAAGGTTGTCACTATATTGAATCTGTTTGACTTCAATCACATGGTTCTTCTGAAACTCATGTGGGTAAAAGAACTTTATTAGAACGTGTTTTGTTCAATCCCTTTTGATGAAACTTTCTTGCATTTGAACAACACATGCAACATTGTCGTCATATATTGTAGTCAACTGATCAATAAGTTTGATTAATAGACCTCCAAAAAATAGTTGCACTGCAACTCATAAACACATAACCTACAGGTGGCCCTTATAAGGGTAAAAAAAGAACCTAAATTTGCATAGTCAATTAGGTGGGAACGGTTAGATAAATCATAGGAATAAACTCATATCAATGGTCCAATGAAGATATATTTGTAATATCATGATATTATCTATAAGTTTGTACAAAAGTATACATTGCTAGTAAATGCGCAAAAAAGACTATATCAGGTTATGCAATTGGTGTCAAGTATAACAATGCACTAATGATACTCAACTATGGTACTTCAAGACCTAGTACTTTATATGGTTGATACAAGTATTCCTTAAGATCTAAAGATCGAACAATCATGGACGTACTAAGTGGATGAGAGTTGTCATGCTAAAAGTATTACGAATCCTGTCAATATACCTTGATAGATTGACCAATATTCTACTAGTACTTTACTCGATCTGCAGGTCGAAATAAAAATTGTTATTTTATAAGAATTATATTATTGACATAAATTGATATTATGACAAAAGCAATTAACGTTTTCCTTAATAAAGACACATGGTCAAATTTGCATAAGTGGTTACACAAATATATATTTACTAAGATAGTTATACAACATCTTTTCAAACCTTAGAGGGCACATTTTAATTTTATCGATTAAATATTTTTTGACTTTGCTTCAGATAAAGTAAATCCTTCAAGGATTTTCATGTAAATATTTGTGTCTAGCAAGATAAACCATTTAGTGATTTTCCTATAAATATTTGTCTAAATTCCATATAAATAAGTTGTTTTAACATTTGTAAGTCATATATCAATTTTATTTTACTTTTAGAAATTTCAAGATTTTTTTTAATGTAGTCGTATACATATATAATTAACCTGAGAATTTATTTCACAAAAAAAAAAAAAAAAAAATCAAATGACGGGTTTCTGCAGGAACTCTTGTGTCACAAGTCTTGTCTTTTATCTACAATCTCATTTTGTTTTCTTACAAATATTTATTTGAAACCAACAGGGTTTACACGTTTAGGTGTTTGCATAAAGGTCCAAAGACAACACATTTCTCAAGGGAACCCAATTTTTCTTGGGCAATATCTTTCCATTTGGCCAATCATTTCATTTTTGTCGACATTCATGGATGTTTCGTGGTTGAATATCATTGCACTTTGATAGTGCGGTAGCTACCATATATATGAGTATACTGTCGATGAACATTTCATTTAATTCCACATTTCTCCAAGTACCATATATGAGCCTCTTCAAAGCTTTTTAAATCACTTCAAGGATATGAATAATCATTTTTGGGGTAATGGAGAAATTAAAATTTTCAAACATGACATTTTCTAGAACGTCATTTAATGTTGCTTTTGGAGATGCATGACCTCTTTTATAGCATCATGTAATGCTACTTCTGGAGGTGCATGACCTCTTCTAGAGCATCATGTAATATTCCCCTAGAGCTTCATGTACTTCTTCTAGAGCCTATATAACTTCTGCAGAAGTTTCAAGCATTGCTTCTCCGGGAGCATTAGGGCATTAATTTTACTAATTCTCCTTTTTCGATGAGTTAAATCTTTGGAATCTATAGGTCTATCACGCTTTTGGCGTTTTATAGATTCACTGACTGCCTTATTAAAGTTTACCCTTCATGGGTACAAATTCGAGCAGGTGTATTCAAAGTTGGTACATGTCACTTTGGCTAATCATTAGATGCATCAAGTAGGTAATTCATAATTGTCAGATGTGACTAGGGGTGGGCAAACGGGTCGAGGAACCGCGGATCCAAACCGAATCGAACCGTTTTACTCCAAACGGTTCGGTTCTGATTTTTAAAAATATGAACAATTCGGTTCGGTTCCGGAACCGTTCTTAAACGGTTCAGTTCCGATTCCTTTTTTTTTTTTAAACGGTTCGGTTTCGACCCGTTTCGAACCGAATAAATATACCCAACTTAAATATCTCATCCCCAACCCATTAGTTTCCAACCCAATTACTTAAGACTTAAGACTTAAGACTTAAGACTTAAGAGGAGAAAAAGTTTCCTCTCTCTCTGTCTTTATCTCCTCCTGACTCCTCTGTCTCTCTGTCTTTACTCTTTATCTCATCTGTCTCTCTGTCTCTGACTCTCTGTCTCGGTCTCTGTCTCTCTAATCTCTATGGAAGAAATGAAGAATGGAGAGGAGAGGAGAGGAGACGTGAAGAAGAAGTAGCAGCAGCAGCGACACCAAGCAGCGACACCAAGAACTCAAGAAGAGGAGGAGCAGAAGAAAAGGAAGAGGCGAGCCTCGAGAGGTTTCAAGAAGATGTCTCCCTCTCCCTCATATGAGGATGAGGGGACCTCTCTTTCATGACTCAGACGATTGGAGACTTGGAGTTGGAGTTCTCCCTCTCCTCTCTCTCTCGGTCTCTGTCTCGAGAAGATGTCTCAAGAAGAAGCCAGTCAAGCCACAGATCTCCTCTCTCTCGGTCTCTGTCTCGAGAAGAAGGAGCAGAAGATCTCCTCCATGAAGGAGCAGGAGATCTCCTCTCTCTCGCCTCCTCCTCCACTCCAGCTTCAACCTCAAAGCATCGCCCCCGCCAAGACTCCGTCCATGGTCCACCACTATCAACCAGGTAAGCTTCTTCTTCTTTCTAGTTTTTTCTTCTTCTTCGATCTGTGGATCTATGAGCAAATCAACCGATCCACCCTTTCTTCTTCTTCTTCTTCTTCTTCTGTGAATGAAAAACCTCTGCGCAAATGGACCACCATGACTGGCCGGCCATCTCTCCCCTTTTGTCCCCCTCTACATGCAATTTTTTTTCTGTGAGAAAGGAAACTAAAATTATTGCTGTGAAATGGTTGTTTATCTCTGACTCCTCTGTCTCTACATGCAATAATTTAGGGTTCTCATTTAGGAAAGTGTATTGCTATAGTAATGGTTGTTTGTTTGTTGCTTGATTGGTGCAGTTAGGAGGGGATGAGATCGACCACATATTGAAGAAGAATATGCAAGGACTGTTATTTTAAGTTAGGAAATGTTTCAAGTTCTGTAATGTGTGAATTTTTTTTTCCTGTTCTTGATTGGATCTTCTGGATGAATATGAATATATGATGCATCAATTTTTTGTATGATATTGATCTATATGAATATGAATCGTATGAATATGATTGGAACCGTTTGGAACCGTAGGAACCGAACCGTTCTAAACGGTTCGAGTTAGGTTCGGTTCCAATTATCAAAATGAAGGGAACCGAACCGAACCGGATCCGTTACAATGCAAACGGTTCGAGTTAGGTTCCTTCAAATTTGGAACCGATCCGAACCGTGCCCACCCCTAGATGTGACAAAGTTGAAATATTCGACTATAATTCACACCATTCCATACCACTGTGATATTCAGTAAGAACTTGCCTATCTCCCACTAACAGTGAGAATATAGTCTCATAAAACTGACATTTGCAAACTAGCAGTAAAATGTTACTAGTTAAAATTGACAGTCTGCATAATGGGTTAAGGCTAAGCAGTTTCACAGTATTTAATAATGCATTTTTTCAAGCACTATGAAATAGTCTAGATTGCATAAGTAAATGTCTTCTAACAAGGTGAAGACGTGTAACTTAAGTGTGTGTCAAACCATTTTCTCCATGTAGGATGGGACTGTGAAACAATAGTCTCTATCGATGAACAAAAACAATAAAAACTTAAAGTAAACTTAGCTGCATCGTCAAATTAGATAGACTAGATGTAGGGGGATGAAACTTGTGTGCTAAACAAAATAATGTGCCACGTACATACGAGATCGTCTAATGAGAAATTTACTAGGTGAACATAGTCTATATGTATGTGTTAATGGATTGTGTGTTAAGGGTGACTTATTTAAGCTTTTGTCGTAAAATGACATGTAATAAACTCAGAGAGTTGTATAATCCCGAAAGATTATTTGTAATGTAAGCTTCTGGCTTAATCCATACATTTTTAATATAATACTTATATCTCTAATGTAAGTTGTTGGCAATGAATATATTTTGAAATTAAGCAAGTTTCTTCAGGAACTGCAGAAATACAACTCATATAGGATAAATAAATGTACGTCATTTAATGATTGGGATAACCTCTGATGTGGCCTCCTATAAATTACATAGGTCTTGTTACGATAGACACCCTTGTGCCTTCAAGGTCAGTGTTGTGACTTGTCAATAAATTATGGAAGTGACACTCACAATTAAGCAAATATGGTTGTCCATCATTCGAAATTTATAAACAATATAAAGTTGGGTATGGTATATTGAAGTGTATCAAATGGCAGTAACTTTCATTGATTGTATAGGGCATTAAAAGACTTAAGAACCCCAAACAAATTAAAGTGGGCTTTGTAGTAGAGGAGGTGTGTTGAGCGTAGAATTCCCTTGGATGACTCCAGCCCAAGTTTCATTTACGCAGGTACGGATCTTGGTCTATTCCGCACATAAGCTCTTAACAAAGGTTTGATTCAATCTCTTTCTTATAGGAATGTAAGAGTTTTTGAGTTGGGGTTGTAAACAGATCCGATTAGGGAAAAAAAACTTAAATTAATCAGATTAGATCAAATTATGGGTCCAAACTCAGCGTAATTTTTGCAACTCAAGGATTGAGTCCGATCCGGTTACAAGCCTAATGTCCATGTCTACTTTTGCAATCAAATCCATGACCGTAAAACTTTGATGGATCTACAGTAACTATAAAGATGCTGTGGGAGGCTTAGTGCAAGTTTTCCGGTTGATCCAAAAACTTGTGGAAAAACATGATATTTCAACACTAGAGTAATCAAAAAAACAAAGATTCGAACCTGCGCGGGCAAAGCCCACATGAATTCTAGTCATGCCCGATAACCACTGTGGCACGTCCACTTTGTCACATATTGCTAAAGATAAATGGTATTATCCTAAATGTGCGCATCTCCATGGAAGTTGCAAAATTGAAAGTGCCCCTTTTCACGTAACATAACAATGCCAAGACCAGCAAATTTCTTTGGTCAATTCCCTAGACATCACATCTTGACCACTTTTACTACTTCTAAAGATGTAGAAACAAATGCCATAAGCAAGCGTCCATTAAACTAGATGCAGCATAAATCTGAGACCAAACTCTATAATCGAATGCAACACTTAAATCTTAGGCTACAATCTAAACAATCCATTACTTAGTCAAGGAATCATTAAGTTAAATAAACTGTTAAAAGATTGTAACCCAAACCAGTTTCTTCCACTGCATAAACTACAAAGGCTGACGCTAACAAGGGCCAGCTGACCTGTCCCAGCATTTATATACATACAAGATGGACCAAAAGGTCAAACTGAGCTATTGTCCAATATGATGAACCGTTAGGGTTTACCACCAGAGATGCTGAAGTTATCCCTGCTGCCGTTGATTACAGCAGCAGCTTTGCCAAAATTAGCTTGGTGGGACAGAAATGGCTTAATTGTACATCACCACAGTTTTCCTCTGCTGCTCAACATCCCTGAGTGAATTCCGATTTTCGTGGAGTGCAGAATATGTACAACAAAACTTTGCAAAGAAAGAAAAATAAAAGATGGCCTGATATCAATCGCAGGAACTACGATTAGCTCGGTGCGACCAAGGGCACTGAATGGTTGACATCTAAACTCCATGAGTGATCATTACTGTCTGAAAGTCTTTGCATGCTGCAGAGATCAGGGGATTTGGTTGGTGCCAAAGGAGGCTGGCGCAATTCCAGAAATCCTTTGCTCCCTTTGCCATGACTCCCTATGCATATGGTGTCACCTCGGCCTCGCCATACACCATTTTGGACATTGTTCATCTCCAATGTTCTAGACTCCTGCCAACAATCAGGCATATACATTGGGTTAAACACTCTTAAAAATTTGAACTTAACACTTGCAAGTAAAGTAGCAGAGAAACATATAACTCAACTTCAATAAAATTTTCATAGCTATTTCATTGCATTTTAAATAAAAACACACACCTGACATAATGTGCAGCAGGGGCATATTAGATGGTTTACAAAATCATCCAAAAAGTTGTTGCTGCCCTGTACAAGTACAATCAAATTGAAGAAATCAAAACCAATAATAGTATCAATGACACAAAAATGTAGGTTCAGTGGAGATCTTTGCAGTTAAAACGGATAACGGACCCAAGAGCGTTATAGGTTATAACGGAATAGTTTTTTAAATATATTTTTAATACCTCCACAAAATATTAATGTATTATAGAGCAAAAAAAAAATCATGTTCATAACATTAATTTCAAAAACAAAAAAACATTAATAAAAACACATTCCCTTCGTATGAGAGTGAGATCGCAACAGAGAGTGCAATCGAGTCTCCTTCCCTTCTTCTCTCGTTCTCTGTCGATTGATAACATCAAGCTCTAGTTCTCCTTCTTTCCTATGAGTCTAAGGTTTTGGTTCGATTGAGAGTGAAAGGGGTATTTGTTTTTTTTTTTTTTAAATGTATTAGAACAAAAGATTAAAACAAAGTTATTGAAGAAAAAACATTATCTCAATAACGGCTATATAACACCGTTATATCGGAGCTGTGACACCATAACGTGATAATGTCATAACGTAATGGCTCACCCCTGTTAAGCATTGTATCGGAGTTATATTGGCGTTATAACGTCGTTTTAACTGCATAGGTTGAGATTAGCATTATGGTAACATGTGAGAGATTCATGGAAGTGATTCATTTATGTTGCCCAACCAAAGCAGTTTTTGCAATGATGTATATTCCATGCAACCATTAGCATGTATAATAGACAGTCGCATTATTATTTTAGGTATGGCAATTTTATATGCAACTGATTCCAGGACATCAGTCATATACAGACATGCAAAGATTGTATGAATCCATACCCAAGGATCAAACTGAAACTTGAAAGCCATCAATGGCCTTCCAATTGAGAACTAATACCTTTCCAAGTTTGACAATAAATGAGAGAATCTGATGCAATGACGTGAGGATACCACAATCAATAAGATGTGGAAATTTGAAGCTTAAGCACATGGTTTTGCAACCCCTGAAAGCTCAAGATGCCAGTAGTTCAAGCATGGAGTACAAAGGATATGATCTCACAAGATACTTCACAGTTTTGTTTCGGAAAAAGTGAAAGGATCTTATACCACCCTCACTCCCCAGAAATTAAGGAAGAAGATATAAGCAAAAGAAGTTTGTTGTGTACATATAACATCCAAAGGACTATATCCCACAACATAAAATACATCATGTGGGCAGTTAATGGACCTATAGACCAGGTTAAGATTAGCCAAAAGGCCAAACCATGCATATGAGTAGTGATAGAGCTTTTAGACTTCACACTTGCCTATTATCCTAGCAGTTAGTGGTAACTCAAAACACTTGTATTCAGAAAAAGAAAAAAATAAAGTTGAACAAAAATAAAAGAGAAAGAACTTATAAATAGATCAGATTAAATCAAAGTGAAGTATAAGGTATCTAACTTGAACAACAATGAACATGTTATCATGCTTACCCCATATTAAACTGCTTCCGGATCTGTCCACGGAAGAAGCCCAAGTATATTCCAGACAAAAATGTGAAAGCGACACCAAAATACATGAAATTATGTTGTTCGGTGATGGCAAAAGCAATGTAGTTGAAAAGAGCAGTGACACCAAGAATGAAATAAATAGCTCCCTGCAAAGAATAAAAACATAAGTTATTGAATTTGACATTTGGTTCATACTTCATAGATATGGATAGGTAAAAAAAATCAGAGAAGTATATATACATTCAGTTCAACGCTTGGATGTAAATTTAACAATTATTGCCAAAACTGAAAAATAAGAATTGAGAATATTTCTAGTAAAACGAATTGTTCAATCTTCAACTGGTTGTTTTCTCCATTCCCAACATTTGTTTGTTCATATCCATTCCTTCCTCGTCACCCGCCAATCCTGTAGAGAATGTACAAAGAAAAAAAAATGGAGATGCCAAGGATAAATTGCAGAGGATTCAGGTTGTCCCACATGTTTATAAAGAGGGCGTCTTAGACACAAAACTTGGGCCTCATGAAAAAATGGGACAAGAGCCTTGAGGTCTTATTTTAGTTTCAATATTTTGGGTACACCGACGGGGATAATGGATAAATTTGAACCACCCACGTTTTTTGGGAAAATATCTGGCCGTTTAATTTCATACAGGTTCACGCCCATTAAACAAATGGTTTTGGGTTTACAAACAAGTGATGTTCCGGGTTAGAAGGCCGAAGGGTGCCATCTCCCTTCCTTCTTGATTATTCTTTTAATTCATGTTAGAAGTTAGATACGTGGTTAAGGGGGCCCTTCCAAAAATTCTCAATTGCTAGAGTATTCAACCAGCCATAGGCGCGCTTTGGTTATTAGCTCACTCACTAAGTTTAACCTTCTTGATAGGACTTTCAAGTGGTTCTTCAAGATCTATGGGGGAATATACGAAAACAGGAAACCAAAGGGTGCATCCTTTGACGGAGATAATCTTGTGCTCTCTGTTAATGGCCTTGACATTGATTCGGAATGCGATGGAGGCAGAGTATTAAAGAATGAGATGCTGAAATGGAAGGTAAGGAGAACAATGTCGAAAGGGTGAAAAACTTTTCAATTTGGCAAAATACACAGGACTAATGCGCAGTTTTGGGAAGGTTGACACAGTGACACCTATAGTAGAAAACAAGTAGATGAGAGATTAATTGGAGGGTTGATTTTTACCTTTAGCTGCTTGGTTTTTATTGTTTGGGCACTGCTTGGCTGTCCTCACCTTATCTTCAAAGTAGGGACTCCATCCAAGATTTATTTTCTTTGGTTCTCATTGGAAAACTTTATGTATTTTTTGCAGCAAATAAACCAAGCATTGTGCAACTACGTTTTTTGACAACAAGCAAATTAAAGAAGAACAAAAAAAAAAAAAAAAAAACCAATCTAAGATATACTTAGGTGGCTTAACATACTTGAAGACTAAAACAATATCACGCTTAAGGATTGCTTGTGAGATCATATTCATCATGAGCATTGTGAGTATTAAACCAATATATAAATCACTCTATTGTCTGAGCTTTGCTAATTACGAGTAAGAACATAAAATTTGAATATTGCTTGAAATGTTATACTGATCAGATGGTCTTGAAATGAAACCATCTATCAGTCTAGGGTTTGACTCGAGCTCGGTTAAATTTCCACGTCCTGCATAGTACGATATTCACGAATCAAATATTTATTCATTTATTGAGGATTGGAGCATATAATATCTCCCAATTTGTATTCTCACTGTGCGAGTTCACGGAGATGTCATTCAAAGGCTTACGACTTTTATAAAAGATGCTTATGTAACTATAATAATAACTAAAACTCCAGACAATGAAATGAACTATTGAAAAATTAGCTTAATTAAATCACTCGCCTGAATTAAACATGAACCCATCCCAGCTCTTTGCATATTTTTCCCGAACCTGTAGCATGGACAGCTGAAACAACAAAAACAATCAAACTTAGTATCACATCAAGGATCAAACCATTAATTTTGTCCTCTATCAACAAATGAAAACCTTGCAAAAAATCACGAGGAAAAGACCCCAGTGAAACAAAGTCAAGCAAACAAACCCAAACCCCCATTTCTCATTCAAAGATCAAGACCCCATTCAAACCATTTCAAACAAAATCAACGAGAAAAACAGTCAACCACGACAAAAACCCTGAAATATAGTTATCCCCTTTACAATCATCATCAATTTTCCCACCTATTTTCTAGTGAAAAAAAATTCAAATCACAGAATCAGGTAAAAAAAATAAAAAAATAAAAAATGAAGAACAAGGCAACTCACCAGGCGGTTTGGAGAGCGATTGGGCGATCTTCCAAACAACTCAACAACTCACCTTCCCACATCCTCTGCACGCCACCACCATAATCTCCTCCTCCATCACCCAACTTTCCCAAATTTCCCCCCGAATGGAACCCACCTTGCGCCTGCAAAGCCACAGTCGCACACAACACATCGAAATCCAACACCGCAACTCCCTCCAACAGCTCTTCCTCCTTTTCTTCTCTGTTTTCTTCTCCGTCGCCATTAACGCCGGTCATCTCGACCTTCTTCGTCTCCGTCTCCGTCACCGCCATTAACATAAACGAAGAAGAAAACAGAGACAGCGGGTTTCGTTCAACAAAACATTCCGTGACGAAGCGACAAGAGTATGCAAAGGAGAGAGGTACCCAATCGATCCAATTCAATCCAAACCATTTACTTATTTATGTAACAAATAATAAAGCTTTTCTTTTTGGTTTTTGTATGTTAACTTAAAATTTTAGTTTTGATTTATTTTGGAGGGATAGCATAGATATTATGAGTTCTGATTCGCTGTATTCCTTGTGTCTCAACAGAAGATGAAGTTATAAGTTAGATTCCCTTACTTATTTCGCGAGATGCGTGTTTATTTTTATCCAACGGTCAATGATTAAGTTAGTCGGTTTATATTGGGGATGGAGTGGATTGTGGTGAGCTACATACGCGTGACGGTTGGACGGCGCCACGTGTGCATTTGCTTTCTGGCTGTGTTTAATATTTTTTTATGTCCGAAGATAACAGTGAAAAATGAGTCAACTTCTTGGATGAGTCCACGTTATCTTATCAGACTAGAGAATGATTCGTGTTATTATTATAATAAAATACCGCTATAAATTGTAATATAGATCAAGGTCATTATGAAAGCTCCCAAAATAATCTCAACAAAGGAAGTGTTCCTTCCTATAAAGGCAAGCCAACCATCCATAGTGCCAAGAGTGATATTGTTCGATTTATAATTAAGATCACACTCGGAATGTATGGCCGACATAGATAAATTAGCATCAGATGCCTAATGCTTATAAACATCGATTCATTGATCATTGGTCATATTCATTTAAGATTGGATTAGCATTTTTGGTGTAAACAAGTGAACAACCCTGATAAAACATTTTAACAAGATATCCAATTCAGGCACACAATTAAAAGAGATAATAGATGGATGTTTGTAGGTAGTAGTTGTATTCTAAGTGCAAGTGTGACCGAATTAATAATGAGCCAAAAAGTACATATAAGCCAAGAGGGATAGAGTCAATATTGGAATCAAATTGTGCCCCAAAAAGGAGTGCCACAAGCCAGCTTAATCCTTAGCTGTTGTTAGTTAACAATGGATGCTCATCATCCATAGTGGGAGCTGGAGGCTGGCTGCCTAAATGTCACAAGTACTATTATTTTTTATTTAAAAAACAATTTTAAACATCATTTATAGAAAAAGATGTGCAAGTTCAAATTTTTAAACAGGATTTATGAATAGCTCCATTCATCCCCATGACAACAAACTATCTGATTGGAGCATGTTGTTTGAGCAAGGTTCGATGGGAGCAGTAGCAGCAACAATGAAGGCCAAGTGTTGAAGGAGATTTCAAACTCAATTTTTTTTCCAATGTTTTCTACAGCAATATGGCTGCACTTTTGATGCTTCATAGCTTTGCTTTTATGGCTCATAAAATTAAATTTTAATAAAAATGATTCACTATTATGAATGTGAATTCAATGCAACAAAACTATTATGGATGTGAATTCAATGCAGCAGATGTTTTTTGTAATTCTGATTCACTCCTGCAGGCTGGGAAGTTAGTCAAGAATGATCATCAAATTTGTATTAATTGGGAATAATGTCCGTAGTTTATAATATACACGTCTCTTTTTGCAACTAAGATAATGGACACAATAATAATAATAATAATAATAAATTGCGTGTTAGACTTTAATGCCCTTTTGTAGACAATGATGAAGTCATCGAGATATGCTTAGACTTGCTATTGGATTGACCCATAATCTCACTCACACCATCAAAGTTATCCAAACCAATATTTCCACATCATTGAATATTGTTAATAAAAAATAAAATAAAAAACTTGGGCTGTCAACGGATTTGATTGGTAGAAATCCAAATTCAAATCTGATTCGAAATTTTTTATAATATTGAAATCCTAATTCGATCGGAAAGCTCAAATCCTAAACTCATTCCAATCGGATCTGAAATAACTTAATTTGTGAATTTTTGTATTAAAATAAATAAATTAAAATAAAGTTAATATTTGTATTAAATAAATAAACTAAACATTTTTCAGTTAATTTTTTTTGTAATAAATATAATAAAATAAAGAATTGAAATGACTAAAGCCTCATTTTCTAAATAATAGATACAATATTTATAAACTTATTATTTTTATAATTATTATTTTTATATATACAAATCAGGATGGTGTTTTGGGTGGGAGATAAAAGACAGCTGAGATTTAACATGTAACTTTGAATGATGAAAATTAAGAGCGGTCATGTTTTGAAAAGTTTTAAACTTTTATTGTGCCAACGACACGGAGAATACCTAATATATCTATCTAACATTTCACATTGGTTTTTTCACTGTTCATGAACAGTAAATTGTGTGTGTTTGTCCTACGTGGCAACAACTTATGTAATGGCAATAACTTAAAACAACTTTCTCTCCCCGCAGGCAAACTCATGATATCAAAAAACTCAAACTCACTTTCCCTCCCACTCTCCACCTCTCCAAACTCAGACTTTCCCTCCCACTCTGCACCTCTCCAAACTCAAATCCTTGGATCTACTCTCCACCTCTCTAAACTCTGTTTCTCCATCTCAACACCTCTCTGCTTATCCATCTCAAATCCTCTCTGCTTCTCCATTTTCTCCTCTGCTGAATGAAGGAGTCCATTTTCTCCTCTGCTGCGTGAAGGAGTCCACCTCTCAACTCCAGTTCTTCTTAAGAGGTATATTAAGTGCTTAATTGGGATTCTTTTATGCTTCGAAATACTGGGATTCAGTGACAACCTTTCTCACATTCGAAATACTGGGCGAATAAAAGGTGAGTTTGTTTTTATGAAATTTTATAATGAACATGTGAGTAAATTTTCAATATGGGTCAAACCTCCCCCATACCAGGAGTTATGGTCGATTCTATTCGCCCTGGGATTCAGTGCCAACCCTCTCTTTACCGTTTTCCCACATAAGGTTGTTGGTAGAGAGTTAGTCAGTATTATAGGTTATGTCTTATAACCCATGTTAGTAGGTCGTAAACATCTCTTAAGAGTTAGTCATTTTCTATTTAAAGGCTCTTTGTTTGATGAAATTCCTCTATGATTAAAGGTCATTAGATTTAAATTCCTCTATGATTATTGAGTCCAAAGGGACTAAGGGAGTTCTAATGGTGATCTTGATTTAAAGTGCCCGTCGTTTGGACAGTGATGGTAAGGGAGTTCTAATGGTGATCTTGATTTAAAGTGCCCGTCGTCTGGACAGTGATGGTAAGGGAGTTCTAATGGTGATCTTGATTTAAAGTGCCCGTCGTCTGGCCAGTGATGGTTTTGATTGTTGGACAATGATGGTTTTGATTTCCTCATTGGTTCAGTTGCATTCTCATAAGAAGAGGTTTATGAAATCTCTTCAGCCCAGTTGTTTGAAATTGAGTGTTTGAAAAAATGTACATTGAGTGTTTCAAATTATTTAAGTTCTTTTGGTGCATTGAGTGTTTCAAATTATTCAAATTGTTTAAGTTCTCATAACAAGACGTTCAAATGCAGGCTTGAAGACTGTTTCACAAGTCCTTCATCATTGATCCCCCCCTCACTTTTCTCTTATCTTTTGAAGGTAAACATACTTGCCTTCATTTTATTTGTTGTTATAAAGTAGTAAATCATTGATTTTATTTATCTAAGGCTGTAGTGTTGTAGATGCATTTTGGGTAAGGTGCATTGAAACACTCATTTCTTTTTCTATTTAAAAGCTTTCTAATAAAGCACAATATATGTTTGATGAAATTCCTCTTTGTGGTTGCTAAGGTGCTTTGAAACACTCAACTCTCCCGCGCTCACAAATCTCTCTCATCTTGCAACTCCTCTCACAAATCTGTGAATCACTCTCTCACGCAAAAACAATTCTCATTCATCTCTGTAAGTAACTCTCAAATCTCTATTAGTAACTCTATTTCTCTTTGAACAAATCCTCTAAGAATTGATGCACAAAGTATGTATCGTATTTGGTGATGCAGGTATGCTTCACATCTCTTTGGTCACGCAGCTATTTGGTCACGCAGCTCTTTGGTGACGCAGGTATGTTTCGTCTTTATTTGATGAAATACATGTTTGATGAAAATCCTCTATGAACAAATTTTGAAATACATGTATTCCAGCAAAAAAGTAATCAGACCGACCAAACAGGGTGCCAATTCATAAATAAATAAATAAAATCATAGTATACATACCTTTTGACAAACAGGGTGCCAATTGTGAATTTTTGACTGAAGGTTTTAGGATTCAGTCATTGCTTAAACTTTAGGATTCAGTCATTGCTTAAACTTTAGGATACATACCTTGCATCAGTCGAAATAATAGTGATAGGTACATGTGCTTTGGGAATGGTTAGACTGTTGTTGAAAATGGTTTATTGACCTTAAAACCAAAAAATTGGGCATGACATGTCAAGTAAGCATCACTGCAAAAGCAAATGTTGAATTGCATGTGATGTGCCCAGAACCAATGCAGAGTAATCAACGATTCCAAGAGCCAATCGAAGAATCGAAAAACATTAAAAAGAGAGTGAATAAATTACCTTATTGAAAGTTAGGGTTTTAGTTGTAGTTAATCGAAGTTGATGTCGAAGAAGAAGAAGGATGTCAGAATCTCAAAAACTCAAAATCTCAAAAACTCAACAACTTGATGTTCATGCATATGGAGAGTTGCAAGATGAGAGAGATTTGAACAAAGTATGTTTCTTCTTTATTTGAACAAAAACTCAAAAACAAGGTATGTTTGCTTTCCTGCAGGCATCCAGGCAGTTTGCTTGCCTGCAGGCATCCAGACAGCTTGCTTGCAGGAACAGCAAGGTTTTGATTGTTGAGGTGTTATGGTTTTTGGTTTGTGATTTAGAGGTTCACACCCATTTAAGGTTTGTTTGGTTGAAATTGGGGTTTGTGAACTTCATACCCATTTAAGTAGTGAAGAATTGATGCACATAATATGTTTCTTCTTTATTTCGTATTAGTAATCTAAGAATTGATGCACAAAATATTTTTGATGAAATTCCTGTTTGATGAAAATCCTCTTTGAACAAATTCTGTTATAAAGTAGTGAAGAATTGATGCACAAAATATTTTTCTTATTTATTTCGTATTAATTATCTAAGAATTGATGCACAAAATATGCATCTAGGCAGCTTGCTTGCTTGCAGGCAGCTTGCTTGCTTGCAGGCAGCATGCTCGCTTGCTTAGTGCTCCTATATGTTATCCTTTATTAGTGATCTACATAAACATTGATGTTCATGCATATGGAATTTTGCATGCCATTGAGTATGCCAGAGTTGCAATAGTGATTGATAACCAAATAGATTACGAAATCACATTGTTTTGGTACAAAACATGTGTGGTGGTCTAGCTTAATATCTAAAGTTGAACTGTTCATTGAGTCAAATAGGTTAATTACCATATTAATTACCATATTCATTTCAACTGCAAAATATTGGAACAAGAAAGTTTTTCAAATATTGATTTAACCAATATCGGCCACGTAATTCAACCATATATCTCAGCCATGAGAACACTTCCTATTCTACATGTGCATGATACTTTTTAACCTCTTTTTCACATTGCTGTTTGATATTTTTTAAAACCAAACTACCATTTGTAATAATTGTTGGATCTTGGACTAAACTCAACCTCATTGAGTTTGCTTGCTGCCAGGCATGCAACTTGCTTGCTTGCAGGCAGGCAGCTTGCTTTCCTGCAGGCATCCAGGCAGCTTGCTTCCCTGCAGGCATCCAGGCAGCTTGCTTGCATGCATGCAACTTGCTTGCAGGAACATCAAGGTTTTGATTGTTGAGGTGTTATGGTTTTTGGTTTTGGGGTTTTTGGTTTGTGATTTAGAGGTTCACACCCATTTAAGGTTTGTTTGGTTGAAATTGGGATTTGTGAACTTCATACCCATTTAAGTAGTGAAGAATTGATGCACATAATATGTTTCTTCTTTATTTCGTATTAGTAATCTAAGAATTGATGCACAAAATATTTTTGATGAAATTCCTGTTTGATGAAAATCCTCTTTGAACAAATTCTGTTATAAAGTAGTGAAGAATTGATGCACAAAATATTTTTCTTATTTATTTCGTATTAGTTATCTAAGAATTGATGCACAAAATATGCATCCAGGCAGCTTGCTTGCTTGCAGGCAGCATGCTCGCTTGCTTAGTGCTCCTATATGTTATCCTTTATTAGTGATCTACATAAACATTGATGTTCATGCATATGGAATTTTGCATGCCATTGAGTATGCCAGAGTTGCAATAGTGATTGATAACCAAATAGATTACGAAATCACATTGTTTTGGTACAAAACATGTGTGGTGGTCTAGCTTAATATCTAAAGTTGAACTGTCCATTGAGTCAAATATGTTAATTACCATATTAATTACCATATTCATTTCAACTGCAAAATATTGGAACAAGAAAGTTTTTCAAATATTGATTTAACCAATATCGGCCACGTAATTCAACCATATATCTCAGCCATGAGAACACTTCCTATTCTACATGTGCATGATACTTTTTAACCTCTTTTTCACATTGCTGTTTGATATTTTTTAAAATCAAACTACCATTTGTAATAATTGTTGGATCTTGGACTAAACTCAACCTCATTGAGTTTGCTTGCTGCCAGGCATGCAGCTTGCTTTCCTGCAGGTATCCAGGCAGCTTGCTTCCCTGCAGGCATCCAGGCAGCTTGCTTGCATGCATGCAACTTGCTTGCAGGAACATCAAGGTTTTGATTGTTGAGGTGTTATGGTTTTTGGTTTTGGGGTTTTTGGTTTGTGATTTAGAGGTTCACACCCATTTAAGGTTTGTTTGGTTGAAATTGGGGTTTGTGAACTTCATACCCATTTAAGTAGTGAAGAATTGATGCACATAATATGTTTCTTCTTTATTTCGTATTAGTAATCTAAGAATTGATGCACAAAATATTTTTGATGAAATTCCTGTTTGATGAAAATCCTCTTTGAACAAATTCTGTTATAAAGTAGTAAAGAATTGATGCACAAAATATTTTTCTTATTTATTTCGTATTAGTTATCTAAGAATTGATGCACAAAATATGCATCCAGGCAGCTTGCTTGCTTGCAGGCAGCATGCTCGCTTGCTTAGTGCTCCTATATGTTATCCTTTATTAGTGATCTACATAAACATTGATGTTCATGCATATGGAATTTTGCATGCCATTGAGTATGCCAGAGTTGCAATAGTGATTGATAACCAAATAGATTACGAAATCACATTGTTTTGGTACAAAACATGTGTGGTGGTCTAGCTTAATATCTAAAGTTGAACTGTCCATTGAGTCAAATATGTTAATTACCATATTAATTACCATATTCATTTCAACTGCAAAATATTGGAACAAGAAAGTTTTTCAAATATTGATTTAACCAATATCGGCCACGTAATTCAACCATATATCTCAGCCATGAGAACACTTCCTATTCTACATGTGCATGATACTTTTTAACTTCTTTTTCACATTGCTGTTTGATATTTTTTAAAACCAAACTACCATTTGTAATAATTGTTGCATCTTGGACTAAACTCAACCTCATTGAGTTTGCTTGCTGCCAGGCAGGCAGCATGCTTGCTTGCATGCAGGCATGCAGCTTGCTTGCCTGCAGGCATCCAGGCAGCTTGCTTGCCTGCAGGCATCCAGGCAGCTTGCTTGCCTGCAGGCATGCAACTTGCTTGCCTGCAGGCATGCAACTTGCTTGCAGGAACAGCAAGGTTTTGATTATTGAGGTGTTATGGTTTTTGGTTTTGGGGTTTTTGGTTTGTGATTTAGAGGTTCACACCCATTTAAGGTTTGTTTGGTTGTAATTGGGGTTTGTCAACTTCATACCCATTTAAGTAGTGAAGAATTGATGCACATAATATGTTTCTTCTTTATTTCGTATTAGTAATCTAAGAATTGATGCACAAAATATGTTTGATGAAATTCCTGTTTGATGAAAATCCTCTTTGAACAAATTCTGTTATAAAGTAGTGAAGAATTGATGCCCAAAATTTTTTAGATCTCATTTATTTCGTATTAGTTATCTAAGAATTGATGCACAAAATATGCATCCAGGCAGCTTGCTTGCTTGCAGGCAGCATGCTCGCTTGCTTAGCGCTCCTATATGTTATCCTTTATTAGTGATCTACATAAACATTGATGTTCATGCATATGGAATTTTGCATGCCATTGAGTATGCCAGAGTTGCAATAGTGATTGATACCCAAATTGATTACGAAAGCACATTGTTTTGGTACAAAACATGTGTGGTGGTCTAGCTTAATATCTAAAGTTGAAATGTCCATTGAGTCAAATATGTTATCATCCAATATTGGCCACATTGATTTCACGTGCAAATATGTCCATATTGATTTCACCTGCAAAATATTGGAAAAATAAAGTTTTTCAAATATTGATTTTACCAATATCGGCCACATAATTCTACCATATATCTCAGCCATGATAGCATTTCCTATTCTACATGTGCATGCTACTTTTTATCCTCTTTTTCACTTTGTTGTTTGATTGTTTTTTAAATCCAAACTACCATTATTAATAATTGTTGGATATTGGACTAAACTCAACCTCAATGAGTTTGCCGGGGTTAGCGCACCGGTTTTGATTTTGCTGAGGTTGAGGTCTGCTTAGAGGCTTGCTGGTGTTGGTGTTGCTAGGGTCGTTTTCTGCACGTGGCAGGCCGCAGTCCGCAGTCCATGCCGCAGTCCAAGCCGTAGTCCGCAGTCCGCCGTCCGCAGTTCGGGCCGCAATCTGCAGTCCAGGCCGCACTCCGCAGTCCAGACAGCAGGGTGCTGTCAACAGTCCAGGCCGCAGGGTGCTGTCCGCAGTCCGCAATCCATGCCGCAGTCCAAGCCGTAGTCTGCAGTCCAGGCCGCAGTCCGCAGTCCGCCGTCCGCAGTTCGGGCCGCAATCTGCAGTCCAGGCCGCACTCTGCAGTCCAGACAGCAGGGTGCTGTCCACAGTCCAGGCCGCATGGTGCTGTCTGCAGTCCAGGCCGCAGGGTGCTGTCCGCAGTCCAGGCCGCAGTGGCGAAGGGCAACTTTTTTTTTTTTTTTAAATTAAACTCCAGTGGGGAATGGCAACTATGGAATGCCAGAATTTAATTACTTATCAAAAAGTTGACTTACAAAAGCTACGGGGGTACATTACGACCCGAGCGTACCCCTAACATAATGCAGCAAGAGCTCAAACAATTAGAGCACGCAGCTTTTGTAATGTCACTTTAATTACTTATCAAAATGTACCCCTAACATTATGGAATGTCACTTTAATTACTTATCAAAAAGTTGACCAAACTTTGGAATGCCATAGAGCACGCAGCACACGCGATTTTCTGCGACCCGAGCGTACCCCGGATTGCCCAAAACAGTCCATGAAACCAACGCTGTGACAGTTCAGCGTAGCAGCAGCATCACGGCAGCAACAGCAGTGGCAGCAGCAGCAACTCAGCGCAGCAGCGGCATCAGCAACTCAGCGCAACAGCGGCATCAGTAAGCAGCAGCAACAGCAACGCAGCGCTGAACAGAGCAACTCTGTTTTGCAACAGAGTGCTCTGCCTAAACATCTGCCCCTGTTTAGCTGTGTCACAACCGCGATTTCGCAGCATCATCCAGGCCGCATACCGTCACTAGACAGCACCCAGCATCAGACCACAATCGCAAGCCAAGCCGCGACATGCTACCTAGCTCAGCCCCCATGCCAGCACCAGGTTTCCAAACTGCCAGGTTCGCCCTTGCTGTCTGGCTAATGCAGGGAGCGGTGGGATGCTTGGTGCGGGAGGTGCTGCAGGCGCGAGGTTTCAGTCTGGACAGGGGGGTGCGGTGCTGCTTTCCCTGTCTCAGTTTTGCTTGATGTTTTTCTTTTTTTTTCTTATGCAATTTTTGTTTTGCTTTTTGGTTTGTTTAAAGTGCTGAGTAGTGGCTTATTAGTTCTCAAGTCCTGTTTCGCCGACAGGGTTGCGGTCTTTTTTGTTTGGGCAAACTCCTTAACTTCGTTTGTTTTTTATACGGGTAAAGTCGTCATGTAACCTCGTTTTGATTGTAAATCATTTTTTTTAATCAACTTCCCATTGAAGTAATATATGTTGTTGATGCTTATTGAATTGATGACTGTTCCAAAAATATACCTCAATTGTAAAGATTTTGTTGCAATATATATATAAACATTTCCTTTTTCTTTTCAGGGATCCCTAACCTTTCATTGTACTTGACCGTAATTATGGACCACTTAGTTCAAAATCCACCCTACTCCGAAATGATGATTTTCGGACAGGTACTATAGTACGTTGATACTACTACATCTTACTTCGAATTGGTTGTCTCATATATATGACACCTTTGTTTGCAGGTGGATTCAGCCGTAGAAGGAACTGTAAGAAAAATGCATAGTTTTTCCGCCTTATATCTGCCAATTTTCACCTTAAAATTACTCACTTACTTATATGTTTGCCATAGATCAAATTTCTAGAAAAACAAGGCGTCAGGGTTACAGTTCGTGATGAGCAAGTTGATTCAAACTTGCCAAGGACAGTAAGAAATTTTGTTAATTTCTCTTTTCACTTAGTTTTTAATAAATTAGCCAAAGATTTTAACTTGTCATCCTTTTACTAGGAGCAATTTCTTATAGATAATGGCCTCAGGTCCAATGTTCCCAATCAACAGGTATTATTCCTATTTATTTATTTGTTTTTTATTTTTCACTATTTCTAACAATAAATATATACATATTTATTTATACCAAGTTATCTGTTTTTTTTTTAAAGCCAAATATGAATATGGGAAAGGGAAAAGAAAATGTCCCTATTGACAGTAACGTTTCCAATCGTGCGCTAGGCCAACGTTTGCGTCGAGAAAGAGAAAAAAATCAACCTAAGTTAGACACTACCTTGACTGCTAATGTGAATACTACAAAACAGAGAATATCCAAACTCCAATGCTTTGGGGTATGTACATATGTTTTTTCCTAACAAAATTTATATTGGTGTCTGTTTCTTTATATAAGTATGTACATATGCTTCTTTAACATTACACCTTCAAAAATTAAATTTATATTTGTGTGTATTTCTTTCTAGGGAAAAGGAACAACAAAAGCCACAATTGCCGAAAAGGGGAAAATCAAATTTGTTGGGGTGTGTATAACATTCTTAACTTTCAATGCATGTGCTTTTCTGTGTAGTGCATTATTTATATTAATTGTTTTTACTGTCTTAAGCTTATTTGCTTAAGTTTCTTATGTAAGGGAAAGGAAAATGCCGGTTCTATTCAAGAGGGTAAACGAAAAGTTGTATTTATTCAGGTATGTATAAGAGGGTAAACGAAAAGTTATTATTTCAAAGTATAGGCCCCTTCTTATTTTCCCATTGTCTATGCACGTTTTCATTGTTTAGATTATATGCATGCCTTAATTTTTTTAATGTGTGATCATTTACCATTTTAAATGTATTTTAGGATAACAACATTGTTCAGAATATAAATTCAAAACGATCATCCGCACAACGTTTGCGTCGAGAAAAAGAGAGAATTTTATAGGACGCCTCCTGTTCAAATACCTTTTCCTTCATTCACACCCAATGATTGCGCTATTCCACAAAAGCTGCGGCAACAATCACGAACGGCTGTGCTCAATATCATCTCTCCCCGATGCATGGATTATGAATTTTTTACTGTGTTAGATCAAAATGTGTTGCCACCACAACAACCAATGAGGTGTTCATTTTCTACGCCTAACGCATCCCCAAATGCACCAACAAACATGTATACTTCTTTTTTTCTTTTTTCTCATATTATTTAACTTTATCAAGTTTTATAAATTTTAACTCATTATCTATCTTACAATTTGTTTAGGCCAATTACAAATGACCGACTTCGTAATGACGATACTTCTCGTCATAGTGGTTTGGATTCCCGACAAGCTCATCAAGAAGAAACACGTCATTTCTTAGGCAAAATGAATTTTTTGTGTCCTCATTGCTCAGCACTACATTGGAATGATGAAAAATTGAAGGCATCTTCGTTAAGGAATCCTTTTTTCGGGACGTGTTGTTTGCAAGGAAAGGTTAAGCTGCCACTGTTATCTACACCTCCACCATTGCTTCAAGTGTTGTATGAGGGAGATGATGTTCAATCAAATAATTTTCGTACACATATTCGCGAGTATAATGCTGCGAATGCATTTACGAGTCTTGGTGCTAAATTTGAGCCAAGGGTACTCAATGGGAGGGGTCCTACAAGCGTTATTATTCATGGAGAATTACGACATCAAACGGGAGCGTTAATTCCGCAACAAGGCCAAGATGCAGTATATTCACAGCTTTACATTTATGATCCCGATTCAGCATTACATACCCGCAGTCGTCGAAATCCACGCTTGAGATTAGATGTGCTCAAAATCATTCAAGATGCTTTGTTGCAGTATAATGTGTTTGTGGAGAAATACCGTCAAGCATACGAGATTCTGAATCAAACAAATTCTGTTGACCAACACATACCTGTATATTTACACTATAGTTGTCATAAAGATCGGCGGCGTTACAATCTTCCTTCATCAAATGAAATAGCAATTATTTTGCCTGGAGATGTCCCTGAAGTAAACACAACCAGAGATATTGTCGTATATTTGCTAGGAAATCAAGAGTTGATGAAAATTAATGAATGTCACCCAGCTTACTTACCACTTCATTATGTGCTATTATTTCCATATGGCGACTTAGGTTGGGAACCTGAATTAACTCAGTGGGATGTTACAACTAATAGGTGTTCAAATAAACGACTTACTCAGATGGAGTTTTACAGTTATCGTTTGTTCAAACGACCAACTGAGTACTCAACAATTTTGAGAGGTGGCAAATTGCTTCAGGAGTTTTTAGTAGATGCTTGGGCTTCAACAGAGCAAAATCGATTAATGTATGTGAGGAACAATCAAACAAAGCTCAGGGCTGAGCTATACGAAAGTCTGACGGACATTGGGCCCGATGGGTTAAGACCAGATCAAGTTGGGAAGCGACTTATTTTGCCGTCATCCCATATTGGTAGTCCAAGACACATGTTTGAGATATTTCAAGATTCAATGGCTATCACACGTTACAACAATCATCCAGATGTTTTTTTAACCATGACTGCAAATCCAAAATGGCCTGAAATTATGGATGCTCTGTTACCTCACCAAAAGCCTATGGATCGCCCAGATTTAGTATCTCGAGTTTTTGAGTTAAAAAGAAAATGTCTAATGGACAAGATTATCAAAAGAGGCACATTCGGTGATGTTGTAGCTCATGTCTTTACCATTGAATTCCAAAAGCGTGGGCTACCTCATATGCACGCACTTATATTCCTTCACCATTTACAAAAAATTCGCACTACCGCTCAAATTGATAAGATCGTGTGTGCAGAATTTCCTGACCCGGATAAAGATCCGATGCTATTTCAAACAGTCTTACATTGTATGGTGCATGGACCGTGTGGTGTTCGAAATTCTGTAGCACCATGTATGGAGAATGGGAGGTGCACAAAAAGATATCCTCGCGAATATTCAGAAACAACAACAATGGGCCAAGATGGATATCCTATTTATCGACGCCGCAATACTGGCTGAGTATATAATAATGTGAAGGGTCAACCAGTTGATAATAGAGATGTAGTGTCATATAATCCATATCTTTCAAGGATGTTTGATTGTCATATTAATGTAGAAGTGTGTGAGGGAATTAGATGTGTTAAATACATACGCAAGTACATTTATAAAGGTCATGATAGAACAACAATGGTACTAGGGGGAGTAGATGAAATCCAGCAATATCTTGATGCTCGATATATTGGTCCGCCGGAAGCTGCCTGGCGGATATTTGGTCATCTTTTACACGAAGAAAATCCTACAGTGGTTCGATTGGCGCTTCATTTACCTGGAATGCATCATGTTGTGTTCAATCCTAAAGATCAAGCACAATCAATTTTACTTAGAGCTAGACACCAAATGTCGACTTTAACTGCATTTTTTGCATGTTGTGCTGTAGATCCGTTTGCACGTACATTTACTTACCAACAATTCCCCCAACATTTTGTTTGGCAAAAATCACAAAAAATGTGGACAAAAAGAAAAATGGGCTATGCAATTGGAAGAATGTATTTTGCCAGTCCTCATGAAGGTGAAAGGTTTTATTTGCGACTGCTTCTAACGGTTGTAAAAGGGCCACAATCATTTGAACATTTGCGCACATATGACAATGTTTTACACGACACCTTCAAATTAGCTTGCACCTCACGAGGACTCCTAGAAGATGATGATGAATGGATTCAGTGCCTTGAAGAGGCTGCGATTATGAAAACTGGGAATCAGTTGAGAAGATTGTTTAGTGTGATTCTAATGGAATGTCATCCACTTCACCCAGATTTGCTATGGACAAGGTTCTCAGTGAATATATGTAATGATCTTTCGCACCAACTTCGAACAAGGTTCGGTATTTCAAATCCAACAGATGCTCAGACTCTGGATTATGGTTTGTATCTCATAAATCAATTTCTTCAAGAAGGAGGGAAGAATTAAACGAAGTTCCCACCTATGCTCCTGCCAATTGAAAATTGGGACATGATAGTTGGTAACAGACTCATATGGGAACAACGACAACTTTAGTATGATGGTCAAGAATCCGATGCACAATCATCCGTCGATCGTCTTAATGAGTCACAACGTTCTGCTTATACTGCAATAGTAACTTCAGTGTTTGAAAATAAGGGAATTCATTTTTTTTTGAATGGAGGTGCAGGAACAGGAAAAACTTTTTTATACAACGCCATTGCATTAAAATGTCGCAGCCTTGGACACATTGTCATTACCGTTGCATCATCTGGTATTGCAACGTTACTATTAGTGGGAGGTAGAACAACTCATTCAATGTTTCGTATTCCACTGGATGTCATGGAAAATTCAGTGTGTGGGTTTAGTAAACAGTCATTGCACGCTGAGTTATTCAGGGAGACCAAACTAATTATTTGGGATGAAGTTCCGATGCAACATAGATATTGTGTTGAAGTAGTTGATCGTGCACTACAAGACATTTACAGCACCAATAAGTCATTTGGTGGTATTACTGTTGTTCTTGGGGGTGATTTTCGACAGATATTGCCAGTGATACCCAAAGGCGTCCGCGAGCAAATTGTGGCTGCATCTTTGAGGCGTTCTAAGCTTTGGTTAAACATACAAGTTCTGACTTTGAGTTTGAATATGCGGTTGGACAATGGGGTAGGCAATGACGGGTTTATGAAGTTTTTGACTGAGGTATTATTTTTGTGTAAACAATTCTACATTTTACTACATTGCTATTTTTTAATTACTGATTATTTTTATTTTATTTAGATTGGAAGCACCGCACAAGATGTTATTCGTATTCCAACAACGGTGCACAAGTGCAAAGATTTAAGTGAACTAATTTCTTTGGTTTATCCTCAACTAAATGTAATAGGCACAGCGTCTCCTAATTATTTGACTGAGCGAACAATTCTCTCAGCACGAAATGACGATGTCTGCGACATTAACAAAGCTGCATTATCTGATTTTCCAGGAGAAATCATTGTTTATTTTGCCGCAGATAAAATGGCGGAACATTTTGAAAATGATCATTCCATTGCCAACCGTTATCCAACTGAGTATTTGAACTCGCTTAATCCTTCTGGATTGCCGCCATTTAAGTTAGAATTAAAAGTAGGTTGTCCAATTATGTTGCTGAGAAACATCGCACCTAAAGATGGACTTTGTAATGGAACACGTCTTATAGTTATGCGTTGTGAAAAACGTATAATTGAAGCAAAAATCTTAAATGGGGATAAGGCTGGCAATTTAGTTTTCATTCCTAGAATCTCTTTAACGCCATCATCTTCCGAGTTTCCCTTCAAAATTAAAAGGCGTCAATTTTCAGTGCGGTTGGCATATGCAATGACGATAAACAAGTCGCAGGGTCAATCTGTGAAATACGTTGGAGTTGATTTACGAACACCGGTATTCAGCCATGGCCAACTTTATGTTGCATTATCTAGATGCACAGCTTCTAATAGAATAAGTGTCCTTTTACCTCAAGATGGGCTGGATTCTACGACCAATATTGTTTATCCAGAAGTTTTGTTGTAAGAATTTTTACAGGTATGTTTTAATAAATTTTCTATTGATATTGATATTTTGCTTTCATACAATATGAATCTAATATTGATTATACATTTTTGTAGAATTGGGATATCATTGTCGAGGAGTTCAAAAAAACCACTAAAAAACAAAAGTATAATGGTGGGCGTCATTGGAAATTGGCAAATAAGGTAGTTTATCTCTAACGATGATTGAAAATAGCTTATTTTATTCACATTTTTTTCTTCTAATTATTGTGTGTGATAAATTTGTAGATTTCAGTCATATTCCCTCCTTGCTCAAAGTTGGTGCATATAGACGCCGATTCATTTGATAATGTGATGCACAAGATGTTTAGAGCAGTTGTTGATACATAGTTTTGATGTACATATGCAGTTTAACCCATTTTTGTATATTGTGGGTTCCTTTTGTTCTCATTTTTTGAAAAGAGATATGGTGGTGCATATAAACAATGTATATAAACAATGTATGGCTTTGATGTACTTACACGTTTTTATATTATTTTGGCGTGTGGATATATTATTTGGTGTTCATGGCATTGATTGTCATTATAAATTTGTTCGGATAAATTTCTTTATTCATAAAATTGACATTTTGGATATAATTTTGTGCGCGTGTCTCTTCGACCGCCAAAAAAACACTTTTAGTATACTGAAAACGGTGAACATATATTGCGCTCAGGCAACAAGTTTTTTTTTATGCCAAATTACATGAGGTACAAATGCTTATGACAAGTTTAAATATTTCAAATTGGGAAACTCTATCAAATATTTTTATTAACATTGTTTAACTGTTCAATAGTATTAACTTTTTACAAAATTAATTCATCATAACTGTTGTAATAGACAATGATGCAATTGTTTTTATAAATTTAAATAAAACCACAAATTTGAGTATTCAACATAGCCGTTTAAGTATGATGTACTCTGCGATAGTGCCAACGGAATTCTGCGATAGTATTTAATGGTAAAGACATGAGCTACAACATCACCGAATGTGCTTCTTTCGATATATTACAAATCAGGATGGTGTTGAAGGTTGGAGATAAAAGACGGCTGAGATTTACCCAAATATAATAATCTAACGGATCACATTGAACTTAAAGCACCAATGAATCAATCCCCAATAATGGTGCATGGGTTCGATTCTCATACCCAACATTTTGATATTTATTTATCTTGATATTTAAAGTAGAATAAACTTTATTTATCATGTGAAACTTTTATCGTGTCAACGGCACAAGATATACCCTAGTATCTATATTACATAATAGAACGATGTTTGAGGTAGGAGATAAAAGACGATTGAGATTCACCCAAATATAAGAATCTAACAGATCACATAAAACTTAAAGCACCAAGAGTGCATGGGTTCAATTCTCAAACCCAACATTTTGATATTTATTTATTTTTCTTTAGTTGTTGATGGTGGTGATTAGGCATATAAGTGTGAAGGATGAAAACTTAAGGATGATCATGTTTTGACAAGTTTTTAATTTTTATCGTGTCAATGGCACGTGGAATACCCTAGTATATTATTTTATTATATATATACAAAACAGGCTGGTGTTTGAGGTGGGAGATAAAAGACGGCTGAGATTTACCTAATTATAAGAATCTAACGGATCACATAGAGCTCAAAGCTCAAAGAGTGCACGGGTTCGATTCTCATACCCAACATTTTGATATTTATTTATTTTTCTTTAATTATTGGTGGTGGTGATTAGGCATCTAAGTTTGAAGGATGAAAACTTAAAGGTGATCATGTTTTGACAAATTTTAAATTTTTATTGTGCTAACGACACAAAAAATACCCTAGTCTATATCACAATTCAGAATGATGTTTTACTATTTATTGTTGACTTGGACAAAGTCAAATCAAAATTATTAGAGATAAAAGATGGTTAAGATTGAAAGTTGGGAAATTTATTGAATTTGAAGGTTGAGATTCATTTCGTATGATGACATATTTATAAATATAAAACATGTAAAGGGTAGAGATAATGAAAAACTTATGAAAATATTGGTGGAATGTAGATGTGGTAGAGTGAAAAAATATTGTAAATGATAATTATCATAATATCTATATCGTTGTCGGATTTTGGTAAACTTAGTATCGTTAAAATTCAATTTTAAAGATCTTTTTAACAAAATAATGATCAATACAAGCACTAAAATTTAAAAATATATATTTTATAATTAAAAACGTATAATGTATTTCATGTTTTTAATATTTTTCAATATTTTCGAAGCAATGAGTAGGGGCGATCATACCAAAAAAAAGAGTCGGGCATCTTAATACACATTTAAGCAAAAACTCTAAACTTCATGTTTTGGCGAATTCAAATATTGGGGGAGAACTCATTTTCGGCGTTTAAATTTTTCCCCAACTGATTCAAATTTGGAAAAATCTAACCCTAATATTTATAATATATATTTTTACCTTAGAATAGGCTTACATTTCAATATTGATTGAGAACAAAAGTGAGGATTGTGACAGATGTGTTCATTGAAAAATATTTAGCAAAAATAAAATTATGTAGAGTGCCAACGACACGGGTCATATTCTAGTCTATCTTATAAATCAGCTAGGTTAAAAGTCGCTAAGATTCATTTTTTATAATGGTATGTTTGTAAATATATAGTATGTAAAAGGGCAAAAGAGAATAAACATAAAACTCAAAATGAGTGGAATGCACATAGAACTCAAAGCACCAAGAGTGCACGGGTTCGATTCTTATACCCAACAATTTGATATTTATTTATTTTTCTTTAATTGTTGGTGATGGTGATTAGGCATCTAAGTTTGAAAGATGAAAATTTAAGGGTGATCATATTTTGACAAGTTTTAAATTTTATCGTGCCAACGGCACAAGGAATACCCTAGTCTATATTACAATTCAGAATTATGTTTTACTATTCATTTCTGACTGGGACAAAGTCAAATCGAAATAATTAGAGATAAAAGATGGTTAATATTGAAAGTTGGGAAATGTATTGAATTTGAAGATTGAGATTCACTTCGTATGATGACATATTTATAAATATAAAACATGTAAAAGGGTAAAAATAATGAAAAACTTATGAAAATATTGGTAGAATGTAGACGCGGCAGAGAGAGAAAATATTGTAAATGATAATTATCATAATATCTACATCGTTGTCGAATTTTTGTAAACTGAGTATCGATGAAATGCAATTTTGAAGATATTTTTAACAAAATCAAAGATCAATACATGCACTAAAATTTTAAAAATATATCTTTTATAATTAAAAAATGTATAATGTATTTCACGTCTTTGATATATTTCAATATTTTTGAAGCAATGAGACGGGGCGATCATACCAAAAACAATGAGTCGGGCATGTTAATGCACAATTAAACAAAAACTCTAAACTTCATATTTTTGGCTAATTTAAATATTGAGGAAAAACTCATTCTCAGCGTTTAAATTTTTTCCCCAACTGATTCAAATTGGCTGAGTCTAACCCTTATATTTATAACATATATATTTTACCTTAGAATATGCTTACACTTCAATATTGATTGGGAGCGAAAATGAAGATTGTGACGGAGGTGTTCAATACAAAATATTTTGCAAAAATAAAATTATGTGAAGTGCCAATGGCATGAGACATACTCTAGTCTATCTTATACATCAGCTAGGTTAAAAGTCGCTAAGATTCATTTTTATAATGGTATATTTGTAAATATAAAGTATGTAAAAGTGCAAAAGAAAATAAACATAAAACTTAAAATGAGTGGAATGCACATAGAACTCATAGCACTAAGAGTGCACGGGTTCGATTCTCATACCCAACATTTTGATATTTATTTATTTTTCTTTAATTGTTGTTGGTGGTGATCATGTTTTGAAAAGTTTTAAATTGTGATCATGCTAACTGCAAGAGGACTACCCTAGTCTATATTACAATTCAGAATGTTATTTTAGTATTCATTACTGACTAGAACAAAGTCAAATCAAAATAATTAGAGATAAAAGATGGTTAAGATTGAAAGTTGGGAAATGTATTGAATTTGAAAGTTGAGATTCATTTCCTATGATGGCATATTTGTAAATATAAAACATGTATAAGGGTAAAAATAATGAAGAATTTATGAAAATATTGGTGGAATGCATGTGGCAGAGAGATAAAATATTGTAAATGATAATTATCATAATATCTACATCGTTGTCGAATTTTGGTAAACTTAGTATCGTTGAAATGCAAATTTGAAGATCTTTTTAACAAAATGAATGGTCAATACAAGCGCTAAAATTTTAAAAATATATATTTTATAATTAAAAAACGTTTAATGTATTTTACGTCTTTAATAATTTTCAATATTTTCGAAGCAATGAGACGGGGTGATCATACAAAAAAAATGAGTCAGGCATCTTAATGCACATTTAAACAAAAACTCTAAACTTCATGTTTTGGCGAATTCAAATATTGGGCGAGAACTCATTCTCACCGTTTAAATTTTTACCCCAACTGATTCAAATTTGGCTGGGTCTAACACTAATATTTATAATATATATTTTTACCTTAGAATAGGCTTATACTTCGATATTGATTGAAAGCGAAAATGAGAATTGTGACGGAGGTGTTCAGTGCAAAATATTTAGCAAAAACAAAGTTATGTGGAATGCTAACGGCAATGGGCATACCTAGTCTATTTTATAAATCAGCTAGATTAAAAGTCGCTAAGATTCATTTTTTATAATGATATGTTTGTAAATATAAAATATGTGAAAGGGGAATAGAAAATAAACATAAAACTCAAAATGAGTGGAATGCGCATGTGGAGTAGAGAGAAAGTTTGTGTTATCTTTTATTGAAATGAAAATTATTATAACTATCTACTTAGTTGTTGGATTTTGGTAAACTCGATATCGTTGAAATACAATTTCAAAGATTTTTCCAATGAAACCTGATGATACACCAAAACGGTCACGAGCTTGAGCCATAGACGTGTCAAGATGATCTCGAGGAAAGATAGGCCCTAGCGTCTGCCCAACACTGATCCGACCTAAGCGGTTCTAAGCCCGCCCAATACAGTCTGCCAAATGGACTCGAACTCTTATAGCTCGTGAAGCCAACGTGTCTCACAACTATCCTCAATACATGTAAGCCCTGCTAAGGCAAGTATCTCGAGGATCAGCTTCAGACAGACAATTACAACAACTCTCCACTCCCAACTAAGAAGCAAATACCAAAATACTTGTCGCTCATGGAAACTTCCTCCTACGGATTACTCTCTGATTGGAAACTATTTCTCGCGTATCTAGGAGCACAGGGCTAACAGGGAAATTTTCCTCTATAACACAACTCCTAATTAGAGAAAGATCTCCACGAAGATCTCTTTCCTAAATTACGCCATCGATGGCCTGGTCGAACCAGGACTCCTGTATTATAAATAAGACATGAGGTTGGTAAGCTAAGACACGCTACAAATTCCTTATTTACAACATTACACCTTCCTCAAATCCGTATCTAACTTTAGTATCGGAGGGTCATTGGCTACCACAACGGTGGTTCGTGGCTCACGTGTGTTCCTTGTGCACCTCAGCAAATTTGCAGGTCAAGGTCAAACCAGAGAGCGAAAAATGACTTCATCAGTTTGCCGCTATCCGTGGGGAGGACAAAGTTCTTAACCTTTCACTAGCATCATCCCCCATCGAAATATAGAGATATGGTGACAACTAGATCACGCGACAACATAGAACAAGGGGACACGTCAAACACTCAGACTAGCTCTATACCGCTGCTCTCAGCAATGTCGGTTACACACGGGCAGCAGACTCACGCCAGCAACGACAATGACAGGCCCCAGGATAGATTTGTTGTCATCTTAAATACAACAAATCTCCAAAGTGGTGGAGGCTCTCACACAACAAAATCTTCCACCCGCCAATGAAGATCAGGAGCAACACAGGCCTCTATCTCCCGAGGACGACAAAGAGCAAGTACAGGAGAGTCAAGCCCCTGCTAGTTTTCACTGGACTAGAGAAGGTGGCGCAATTAACATGGAACCGACTGCTAGGTTAGAGAGGCTCGACCCTCAAAACCCCATTCACAGAGGGGCACACAACCCAAACGTGCTATACCGTCACTCAGTTCCACCATTCATGGAGCGTATTATGAACGAGGCTCTTCCAAATAAGTTTGTGCCTCCGAAACTCGACTTCTACGACGAGACCATCGACCCATTCGATCACCTACGCCATTACCAGCATGTAATGGCCTTCAAAGAAGAATTCGAGACAGTGATGTGCAAAACTTTTCCTACTAGCCCGAAGAAGCAAGCACTAACATGGTTCCACAGACTCCCGCCAAGGTTGAACTACTCCTTCAAGACACTGGCGAAGGAGTTCCTGACACGTTTTGTGGGAAGTCAGCGTCTCCGAAAAGGCCCACACTACACACTCTCTCTGAAACAAAGATCCAATGAGATGCTCAAAGAGTATGTCACGCGCTTCAACGACAAGCTGACTCATTATGTAGCGAAGACACAGCCGTGACGGCCTTCACCACGGGCCTAAATGAAGGAAAGCTCTATGAAGACCTCACCTTGGAACCCTCTTTGGACATGATGGAGCTCCTCAAGAGCGCCCAAATGTACATTACTTTAGAAGAGTTGAGGACCGTTAAAAGGGAAACAGAAGGTGAGAATAAGCCCTCCGCTCCTAAGGACAAAAAGGAGGGAAGGAGACGCGGGGATGAAGAAAGGAGCAAGCGGAAGCGTAATGAAAATAGGTCAGACCCTAGCCAGGCTAGGGCAGAGAAGACATTCAACTACGTTGGATCCAGAGCCATAACCCCCTAAATTCTAGCCCGTCGTATGTCTTGAACTCTATGAAAAATTGGGAAGATCTTAAGTGGCCCCCAGTGCAGCGCGAAAACCTCTCCAAGTGTGACAACAACAAGTATTGTTAGTACCACAAGGATGGTGGTCATGATACCAGCTACTGCAAGAGTCTGAGATATGAGATTGAGTACTGGATCTACAGGGGCAAGCTAAAGGAATTTCTGAGCTCTGAGAAGCAACCAGAACGATCTAGGGACGGGGGGGGGGGGAGTCAATCAAGGAAATAGAGAATGCATGAGACTTCGGGCATAATCTATGTCTTTCATGGGGTCGAACCGGACGAAGACCAGTCGAACAGGTCCTGTAAGTGGACTCTACTGGAGATGCAAACATAGCCCGCAGATTAGGACATACGCGTTTGCTACTCGATGATGCGAAACCTCATTCCCGCCTTAACCTTTATAGACAAGGACCTCGAAGGAGTCTGAGCACCGCACAATGACGCCCTAGTCATCTTGGCCTCCATTGTAAGGTGGGAGGTAAATAGAACTCTGATAGACATAGGGGGCTCACTCAATGTTCTGTTCTACAACACGTTTCACAGTATGGACCTCAAGGAGGAGAACCTGACAGCTTCAGATTACACGCTGATTGGATTCGGCGGAGAGAAATGCCTCCCGATCGAGAAGATAAGGTTAGCAGTAGTGGCAGGGAAGCCGCAATTGAGAAAGGTCTTGTTTATGGACGTTATGGTAATAGACGCGTCGTCTACCTACAACCCGAATTCACTTTAGGGTCTGGGTCAACTTCTATCTGTCAACAGTTAGTCTATTTCAGTTGTTTATTTTCATTTCCATAGTCAATATAAAGTTTTAGTTCTTAAATATTTATGTGATTTGCAATCATTTAAGAAATAAAGAAAAAATTACGCAAACACGCTCTATTGATAATTGGAAAGATGTAACAACGGGCGTCCAGAGGCGAATACAAAAGTCTACATACTACAAGCATCTAATCCGATGCGACATGGAGTAATGACTCACTTAAGCAGTCCGACTACATAAGAGATCCGAAGAAACTCTAAGTAAACTTCACTCGATCCCTTCCCAAGATCAAGGACAAGGGTGCGAGAGGGGGTTGAGAGTACAGAGAAGTCGTCCGCCCCCAGAAAGTGACCCGACAATGACAACACAGACCTAGTAACGAGTTGCAAACTTCCTCAAACGGCTTCCGCCCTCCCGAAGGAGGTAGAAGAAGGCAAATGAGACCGATGATCAATACAAATGCTTAAAATTTTAAAATATGCATTTTTCTAAAAAAAAATGTCTGATGCATTTCACGTGTTATGTATTTTAAATATTTATTAAAGAATTTGACATATATCTTAGGCCACATTCAAATAAAGACCCCTAATTCCATATTTTTGAAAGCCAAAGTTTGTAGAGAACACACTACAGTGTTCAAAAATGTATTTTTAGGCAATTTTAACTGAGTTTGACATTAATCTCAGACACACTTTATATCGTGCCAATGACACAATTATTACACTAGTCTATACTACAATTTTGCTGACTTAGACAAACTAAAGATTGAAGATAAAAGATAACTAAAATTGAAAGTTGGGAAATGTATTGATAGTTGAGATTAATTTCTTATGATGATATATTTGTAAATATTAACTATGTAGAAGGGCAAAGAAAATAAATTTTTTTTTTGAAAAGTTTGTGAAATATACATGTAGAGCAAAAAGAAAATATTGTGTTTTCTTTTTTTAAATGAAAATTATCATAACTATTTACGTAGTTCTCGGATTTTGGTAAACTTGGTATTGTTGAAATACATTATTGGATATCTTTACAACAAAACTAATGATCAATGCAAACTCTAAAATTTTTAAAATGTATATTTTATTATTATAAATGTCTAATGCATTTCACACCGTTAGTATATTTCAATTTTTTGATAGTAATTAAAAAGGATTCTCAAGGCATATTCAAATAAATAACTACATTTCTAACAAAACCAATGAACAATACATGCGCTAAATTTTTTAAATATATATATAATCCTTATATTTCATGTTTTGGTGAATTCAGAGTTTGGAGGAGAACTTACTCTTGACATTTGAATTTTTTCCCCAATTGATTCAAATTTTGAGTGAGCCTAACACCTAAAGTTTACAGTAAATATTTTTACCATAGAATAAGTTTGCACTTCAAAACTGATTCAGGGCAAAAGTAGGGATGGTGGCCGGGGTGTTCAGAACATGATATTTAGCAAAAATAAATTATCTACTTTGCAGGAGTGCCAACGGCACGGGTATTATACTAGTCTATATTACAAAACAAAATGGTGTTTTAGGTGAGAGATAAAAGACAGCTGAGATTTACCCAAAATAAAGATCTAACGGCCCTACATACTCATATTTCAGTATCTCTTACACTCTTTCTATTTCTCATCTTTCAGTTTCTCTTAACTCTCAATTACACTCTTTCATCTCTCCCGCTTTCAATTTCTCATCTTTTGAGTATAAGTTTATTTATTTATTTACTAAATATATATTGATTTGTACACATAAATTTATAGTTGGGTTTTTTAGTATTTGCCATTGTGTGTAATTTCAAATTATGACATTTATATTATGAAATGCCATTGTCTAAAGTTGAAAAGTCTCAACCCTATCAAACAATTTGAGTGCCGAAGGCATGGGGAATACCCTAGTCTATATTACATTCAGAATGGTATTTTAATATTTTTTTGAAAGAAAAGTAGGTTTTTTATAGGATCACAAAACCCATAAAGATGCTGCAAGCTGGGGTTTTAATCCATGACCTAGTGGTACCATTCGTCAAGCTCTAACTGTTGAGTTGTCATGCCATTGGCATGGTATTTTAATATTCATTGTTGACTTAGACAAAGTCAAATCATAAATGTTGGAGATAAAAATGGTTAGGATTGAAAGTTGGGAATGTGTTGAGGGTTGAGATTCATTTCTTGTAAGGACATATTTATAAATATAAAATATGTAGAAGGGCAAAATAATGAAATTTTTTGAAAAAGTTGGTGGAATGTATGTGTGGCAGAAAGAGAAAGTATTGCATTTTTTAAATGAAAATTATCATAACTATCTACATAGTTGTCGAATTTTAATAAACTCGATATTATTTAAATTAACTTTTTATAGATCTTTCCAACAAAACAAATGATCAATATAAATACTTAAAACTTCAAAATATGAATTTGAATATTAAAAACTTGCAAGTATTTTTAATATTTTCATGCCTCAATAGGGCTGAACAAAAAACCGATCAAACCGATTAAACCAACCGAACTGATCAAAATCGAACCGATTGGTTCGGTTTAAATTCGGTTCGGATCGATTTTTGGTTTTTATGTGATTTTAACCGACCAAACCGAACAGACCGAATATATATAATAAATAATATAATATGTTTAAAATCGTTGGTCGGTTCGGTTTTATTTCGGTTTTATTTTAGTCGGTTCGGTTCGGTTCAGTTACGGTTTGCATAAATTAGTTTCAGTTCGGTTTCGGTTTGAAAATTTTAAAACCGACCTAAGTCGGTTTGGTTCACGGTTTAGGTGAAAAACCAAACCGATGGTTTGGTTTTCAGCCCTATGCCTCAAGTATTTTAAATATTTTTCAAAGAATTAAACATATATTTTAATAAATATTGAAACAAAGACCCCAGACATTCAAACTTTATCCAAATTTGATTCTAACAAAAATTAGTATTTTTATCGTAATCCAGGTTTGCACAAAAAAAAAATCTTACTTTGTAAAATATGAATTTTTTTTTTATCGAACAAATTGAGGGCAATGGTGGGATGGTGGTGAGGGTGTCTAGTGCATGTTAATAAGCAGAAAAATGTATGTAGAGTGCTAACGACATGGGTAATATGCTAGTACTTATACAATTGAGATTACCATTGGATTGGATTTACCCAAATATGTATCCGATTCGATAAGAATTTTGGATTGGGCTTTGAAATAAAAATTTGAAAAAAGGAAATTCAAATCCCATTTTTTTTGGTTCGGATGGGGTTTTTGGATAAAATCATGTCCATTGACAGCTCAAAGTATATATGATTCATTGACAAATATCAAATGTAGCATTAAAAAACACATTAGTAAGATGCGTGGTATAAAAATTTGCTTAGTTTAGAGTGTGATTGTACTTCCAACACATGCAGACTTATATCTCCCTACAACAAATCATTTAAACCTAATTATCAAGAAATAATAGTCGATCTAAAAGTATAAATCACCTTCATAAGAAGTAAAATAATAACAATTGATGATACACCAAACCGTCCTTTAATCTGCACTGTACGCGTGCCACGATGATCTCGCCAGCAATACAAAGTGGGCCCAGATGCCTACCAAATCTTGCAAGGCCCAGACAACAATAAGTTCATATTGGCAGATTCCAGAAGGTTGGATCCAAGTTGAAATGCCTTATTAAGCTCACATGGTAAAGCCCAATACTCGTAAGACCTAATCAGACAAGTATCTGGGGAATCTCTTAAGACGGGCAGACCAACAACACATTGGTTTTGACTAGGAAATATATTCCAGAGTATAAGTCGTGCATGGAAACTTCCTTGCATAGACAACACTCCGAAAGGGAAACTTCTCCTGTGGATCTAGGAGCACCAGTTGTGTAGGAAAACTATCCTACATAGATGACTCCCAACTAGTAAAATGATCGTTAGCAAGATCTCTTTCCCTAAACTACACCACCGAAGGCCTAGCCGAATGACGACTCTCGCATTATAAATAAGACACAGGTTGGACAAAGAAAGGTATAAAAAACATAATTTACAATTTTAAGTTTTCCTCCTCCCTTGTCTGACTTTAGTATCGGAGTGTCATCGGCCACCACAATTGTTGGCCCCTAGCTCACGTGCATTCCCTGTGCAAGTTCGGGCTAAGGTCAAGGGAGAACAATAATTGACTACATCAATAATAATAATAATAATAATAATAATAATAATAATAATAATAATAATAATAATAATAAGGAAAACCACATCATTCCGAACATACTAAACACTATTAACTACCGAAATCACTTCTCAAAAAGTGCTTATTTAAATAATATTTAATTTGTAATTATTATAAGAGTTCTTTAGAAGTTGTCATATGAAAACCTCTCACCGAAGGTTTTTGTTCCTTCTCCCCCAAGCCAAGCTTGAAGAGCTTCCACACAACTTATTGAGGAAAAACGAAATAAAAAAAAAGCTCAAGGAGAAATGAAATTCCCTCTCAACGAACTTCAAAAGAAAACATCAAACAAAAAACAAACAAAATAAATTTGAGTTAACAATCTAGAAACACTCTTAAAAGTTCTCAAACTCGACCCCTATTCTCTCCATTTTAAATATTTTTGTTTAACTCTATTAGGTTTGGGTTCATCATCTTTAACCGGCCGTACACTTCAAATTACATTATTTACACCAAGTTTGCAAGTTTTCCAATGACACATCAAAATAGACCGTCATCACAGCCATATACGTGGCATAAACCGTCCATCACGAGGATCAGATATCCCAAAATCGAGCTAGCTCATAAAGCCTAAAGTGGGCAAAACCAGTCATAAAAGCCCAATCAGGGTCTGTCAGAAGAAGTCATAACTAAGGCCTAGATCAAGGCACGAGAGAGTTTTCTCATAAATAAGAGAAACGTTGCACAATAAAGAGTCGTGGAAAAAATTACGCCTCAATGGATGCGTATTCATAAAAAAAGGATATTGTTAGTAAGAACGTTTCCCTTCATTGCACCTCACATACTTAAGTCATGCAGAGAATTAACCGCAACCATTATATAAGGTAAAAAAGACAATCGATAAAGGTATTCAACTTAAACTGAGTTTTGTCCAGATTTACATCATTTTCCAACAGAGTTACTGACTTAAGCATCGAAGTGCCTTCGGCCACAAAAATGGTGGTCCTTGGCAGTCTAACATTTTTTTGTGGGTCAATCTTTTAGGAGGATGAGATTTGGACGCATCAGTTTGGCGCCATCCATGGGGAATGATAGTTTCTTTTTTGAAAAGAAGATTCACAGTAACAAAACTAACTAAAATTTGATCAACGATCAAGAGGCTATCAAAATAGATGGAACACTCTATAGACCCTCAACCCAACAATAATCATAGTAACCCTCCTATTAGCGACGGTACATTGCCAGCAGCTCACGATCGAGACCCAACAATAACCACCGGGCCAATTGCACCCGATGGTCAAAATTTGCAGCATGCAATAGCTCAAACAACCCAGACATCTAGCGACGTCGCTACAGACCCTCGGGTAGATTTCCCGTGACCCAGATGAACCACATGATGAAGATGATGGAAAAACTCACTCAAGAGTGCACTCAGTCAGTCGACCCTATCCAAACGCCGCCCCAGCAAAACTCTACAAACCAAACTTGATAAAGCAACGAGGTTCCTGTAGAAGCTCAACAGGGGAATCCCGAAAGCAATGAACTTCTCCAAGATAAAACTCCAGAGAGTGACGAAACACCTACTAAATCCCATTCAGGATTGGAGTCACAAATCCTAATGTAGTGTACGAGCTAGCCAAACCACCATTCTCTGACGCCCTCATGATAACTCCCATGCCAAAGAAGTTCACCCCACCAAAGTTAGAGGCATATGATGGCACCACTAACCCAATAGACCATTTGCGACATTTCTACCACATGATGACGTTAAAGGAAAATATGAAATCCATCTTATGCAGGACATTTCCAACTTGTCTTACCTTTATAGCAATGAGTTGGTTCAACAACTTACCACCGAGGTAGATAGACTCCTTCCAAGCGCTAGCCACCGCTTTTATCATAAGGTTCATCGGTAGTCAGCGAATGAGGAAATGACCACACTACCTGCTTCACATCAAATAGAAGCCTGAGGAGACAATAAGAGAAAACGTTACTCATTTCACTGACGAGATGACAATGATCAACAGATGTAGCGATGATACGACCCCTGTTACTTTCACCATCAAACTAAAAATATGACATTTTTTAATGCTTTCAACCTAGAACCCCCAAAAAACATAGCGATTCTGTTGAAGAAAGCCCAAAAACACATTTCTCTTGAGGAGATGAAAGCTGCTAGGAAGAAAAATGACCACGAAAAAGAAGGCTACTCAAAGAAGCGGAAAAGGAGGGAGGAAAAAAGAATAAACGATAGACCCCGGGAGGATAACATTCAGTCGAAGAGGTATTGGTCCAATGGGAGGCCCGAATCCAACTATCAAGAGTCTGAAAAGTTACAGTTGGCAAGGCCCAGACATGACAGGGTAACAAGTGTGATGAAAAAGACATACAAACTGTATGCAACCTTGAAAACGTGCCGGGCCAATATACTGAAACACTTGGAGAAATGGAAAGACATCAACTAGCCACTCAGAATGTGTGGAGACTCGGAAGGGAGAGACAAGAGTAAGTATTGTTCCTTCCACAAGGATCACGGGCACGACACCGAAAACTTTTACAATCTAAAAGACGAAACTGAGCATTGGGTTCAAAGAATTAGGTGACTCGACGAATTCATCGGAATGCCAAACAAACAACTCAAAGAAAAGGAAAAGGCGAACACCCTCACTACGAGATCAAAAGAATAGCCCAGGGAACTGATATACGCCCTACACTGCATAGCCGGAGTGAACAAAACAATAAACCCAACCAAAGAATCAATCGGGAACACCTCTTACTCGAGCTGATCTATATTGAAATAGGAGCATTGACACCGTCAAATGAAACCAGACAAACTAATATACTGATTCGCGACAAAGAACATGGAGAAGTTTGCACTCCAAAGAGGGACCAATCAACTAACACAACTCGAAGACCCTACTGATATATGCAAGCTCAACCCCTATTACCAACGGCGAAATTGAAAATAACAGATTCGATTAGACCTTGGCATTTAGTGCTGATGTGAGAATGATTAAACAATTTGGTACTGTTGTGAGCATGATTAAACAATTTGGCGCTGATTGAGCATGTTTGGGCAATTTAGCAATGCTTAGTTATCAAATTAGGAAGCACCCCAAATCCATTAGCTACGATAACATATTCAACGAAAGACGAGATGCTACAAACAAGTTAAACCTATAGCAAAACTAGCGGCTTGAAGACATACTCCAAGACGATGCAGAACAAGGCAACGATGGCGTAACCCTCTAACAACACAAGGATCAACATCATTCAAGCAAAGGTCAGAAGGACGAAACAAACCACTTTACAACCAAGCGTAACGTTTTGGTTAATAACAACCACTAGGGTTTATCAGAATACCCGAGAGGGGAGTATCAAGAAAACTACAAGTTTGAAATTCATCATCTTGTGCGTAAACAACAGAATCAAGGCATCGAAGCTTGATAATACAGAGCAATCGACATATAAATCCAAAAAGGATCAGGACAAGATTCAGATATACGCAATAAACTTCTTGTCTGATCAACTACGAAGTAAAAGTTGGACAAACGAATCAATTTACTCATAAAACTTTGGGTCGAATAATAAGTCGGAACCACAAAGTAAATGTTGGACGAACGATACTCATAAAAATTTCGGGTTGACTAATACGTTGAACCATAGCTAGAGCGGATAAAAGCGTAAAACCAGTTTTGCCACTAACCCCTAATATCGTCATTAAGATTACCAAAACATGTCGGATAACAAAGAAAATAAATGTTCGTGATCACCAACAGACCAACCACCGAGTGCAGAATCCTAACAATCAGAGAATACCAGAAAGAATGGCTCTCGCATAAATGAAAACTGTAACCTTCCAATCATTAGGACCCATCTAAGCAGGGGGATACCTAGACAGTCTAAATATTCCTAGAATAAATCGGGAACTAGAAATCGAAGCCCAGATTGAAACATGCATTGGTAGAGTGCAATATACCCATTTCTCGGACAACAAGGACTATCGCTCTGCAGGGGCAAAATGATCTAAGGTCGGAGAGCAAAAAAGTAGTCAAAGCAAACATTGTCCAGCATCGCCTGAGAAACCTACTTGGGAGAAAAGTAATTTTCGCAAGCAGCAAATTGATCAACGTCCAGTAAATCATTGGCAGGCATCGCTGAGGAACAAGAAAAGCAAGAAAAATGAATAAGGAAAGAAGAGAAAACCCTAATTTCAAAGATAACGTCAACAAGGAAACAAACTCGTCACACCCCCCTTTATAGAGCCGAACAACAAAGGGACCGCTCATGGGACGACGTGCGGGATATGATGGCTAAGCGAAATTCCAAAAATGTGCGAAAACGAATGGATGAACAAGAGATTGAAACACCAATCCACCAAAAGATGCTAACAACATTAAATGCGAGGCAATGGTGGAATCGAAAGTCCAACCGTCACAAAGTTAGTGGCCACGTCAGCATACCCACTAACTAAAAAAGAAATAGCTTATGGTACATCAAAATAGACTGTCATCACAACCCTACACGTGGCAGAAACCGTCCATCACGAGGATCAGGTATCCAAAACCAGGTCAGCTCATAAAGCCAAAAAGGGCAAAACCAATCATAAATCCCAAACATGGTATGTCAGAAGAAGTCATCACTATGGCCCAAATCCAAGCCCGGGCGAGTTTTCTCATAAAGAAGAGAAATGTCTCACAAGAAAAGAGTTGTGAATGGATTACGCCTCCACGGACGCATCTTCATAAAGGAGGAGATTGTTACGAAGAACGTTTGCTTCATTGCACCTCACATGATTAAGTCACGCAAAGAATTAATCGCGACCATTATATAAGGTAAAGCGAACAATCGACAAAGGTATGCAACTTTAACTAAGTTTGTCCAAACTTACTTCCTTCTTCAATAAAGTTGTTGACTTAAGCATTGGAGTGCCTTCAGCCACAAAAAATGTGGTCCTTGGCAGTCTAACATCTATTTAGCAGGTCAAACTTTCAAGAGGGCGATATTTGGATGAATCATTTTCTATGGGTTGTTTTGCCACAATATTTCGGAGCTTCCTCATCTTTGTCTTCTTCAACTTCTTAACTTTTTACCACTTCCTTTCTCGCTCTCATCACTTACTTCCTGTTCTTCATTCTCTTCGCTTACTTCACCTTTTCCATCTTCATCCTCATCTTTATTTCCATTACTTAGTGAACAAAGTTTGAGCTACATGTACCATCTACCAATCCTCTTCTACCTTTAACATCATTCAATTTGCTGAAAAAAAAGGATTTTCAACTAACCAACCAATTAGGGGATCGTATCCTCATTCTGTCTTATTTTCCCTTTGTCCCCTTTCTCTTCCCTAGTAAATTTGGTTGATGTTTCTCTAGATTTTTTCTTGTTTTGTTTATCATTTTTCTAGAAGCATTTCTTCTTCTAGCTATTGAACGAGAGTTATGAGTCATTCACTTCCTTTAGATTTAGTGCCTTTGAATCTAGGTTTATTTTGAACTCCACGTTTGGTTTATGTGTGCTCAATTTTGTAGCACTTAGTGCATGCTTGGGGCTTCTAAGGGTACTCTAAGTTATCCCAAAGTTTCATCTTTGTTCAACTACAAAACTCAGATAATTAAGCAATGTAAAGACTGACATAAATAAGCCTCATTTCTTTATCTATTGCTCTATCCATATATACAATACACATACTGGCCTTCCTAAGCTACTAGCTAAATACTTCAGACTAGTTGGGTCTCATACTGTTTAGGTACTATGGAGAACCTCATCCGTAAAGGGATCCTAGAGTAAAGGTTCTTTACTAGTTTTATCTCTTTATCCCAAAGCCTAACAACATCTTCCTTCCAATATTGGTATAGAGAGGTTGCCTTTAAGGCCTAGAAACTTATTGAATCAAACCCTCATTGATGTATGGTGTTTTATCTAAAAATACTGACGTAAATTTCTTATTCCCGAATGTGCCATTTCAATTTTTTAGGCTTATGGTCTACTCCATGTAAAGATAGATGATAAAAAAATACAATCGAGTTCTATTTGTACATATAGGCCAAAAGGTTCCTGATGCAGTCATTTTTTGCTCCCTGCTTTGACCTAGACCTGTTAACCTGCACAAGTAATGCACGTGAGCCATGGACCACCGTTGTGATGGCTGATGGCCCTCCGATGCTAAAGTCAGATAGGGATATAAGGAAGGTGTAATGATGTAAATAGAGAATTTGTAGTGTACCTTACCTCACCAACCTCATGTCTTATTTATAGTGTAGGGGTCCTGGTTCGACCAGGCCATCGATGGCGTAGTTTGAGAAAGAGATCTTCGTGGAGATCCTTCTCTAATTAAGAGTCGTGATGTAGGAAGGAAGTTCCCTTTTAGCCGTGCGCTCTAGATATGCGAGAGATAGTTCCCAATCTGAGGGTAATTCATAAGAAAAAGTTTCCTTGTGTGATATGTACTCAGGTATTTGCTTCCCAGTTGGAAGAGGAGAGTTGTTGTAGTTGCCTATCCGAAGCTGATCCTCGAGATATTTGCCTTAGTTGGGCTTATGGGTATTAATGATAGTTGTCAGACACGTGAGCTTAGCAAGCTGTAAGAGTTCAGGTCCGTTTAGCAAACTACATTGGGCAGGCTTAGAACTGCTTGGGCCGGATCAGAGTTGGGCTGACACTGGGGTCTGTAGTTCATTGAGATCATCATGACACGTATATGGCTGAGGGATGTGGCCATTTTGGTGTATCATCAACTACTCCCCCCGAGTTAGTGGGCTGTCACATCGGTTCACCAAGTCAATTCTTGAAAGATATGTTGCTCATGATGATTGACTCTGAATCGTTGTTTGAGTCGCGCGCTACATTTATTGAACGTGCGACCGTTCAGTGGAAAAGAGGCGGGAACCTAATCCCTATTTAGGTCATCCGTTGTGCGGAATCTGACCCTTCTTTGCCTTTGAAGATACTACTTTGTTCATCTTCTGATTAACAAGATTACTCATCTTCTTCATGGCTCAACAAAACCTTCTTGATGACGCAACCTTGGCCAGGGGCCTTAAGTTTTTTGAAGACATGTTGCTTTCTGAAACCGGCTTGCTGAAATCCGTATAAAGTTTGGGATCTCTAAGGACCTGCCATTGTCAGTTCTCAAGGGCGACCAAATGCCAATGTCGCCATTGGCGGGGTTCATCTGTTTGCATCAGGGGATGCTTCAAATCGGAGTACATTTTCCTGTTTCTGGATGTGATTTGGGAATTCTTGGACTTCATTGTGATTCCTCTGGCCTCATTGGGGCCTAATGGATACATGATCATCCTTTTCATTTTGTGTAGGGCGAAGGAAGCTGGCATCCGCGTGACTCCACAAGTGATCCAATTACTGACTTTTCATCGGGTGAAGAGTAACACCGTGTGCAAGATGACGTCGTTGGCTTGCTTTATGAATTTGGCAGATGACTTCAAGTTCTGGTAAAAGTATTGCTTCCTCGCCCCCGCATATTCAAAGTACTTCCAGTTCAAGGGTCGTTCGTTTTAGCGGGAGTCTAGACCACTCCGTAAGTACAGTTTTTTCTTTTAGTTTTGTTGCACTTGATTGCATGCTAATCGTTGCTCGCATTTCTTCCCAGGATGGTTTCCCACTACTCCTCTTACACTGGATGAGCCAAACACTATGGACACGTTCCGTGGCTTATCAATGAGGAATGCAGTGGGCTGTGGGACAACTGGCACATGAACCATTCTTTATCACATCTCTTGTTTTGTCTGACACAGAGGAACCGTCTGAGACGTTTTTCTTCTTCGTGAGTTTGAACAGGTTTTGCATCAGAATTGGGTTGTATTCAACACGACCCGCTCCAATGAGTGAATAAGCAAGTTTGATCAGCCCGTCAGGGCGGAGACCAAGGTATCTGGTTGGGAGAAAGACTACTTGTGATTTGTAGGGGTCGAAGACATGTTGAATGTCAGTACTGCGCAGGCAGAAGCTTTGAGTGAGCGGTTGATGAGGGTTGCAACGGCGGCTTTTGTCGATGTCGATTTTCGTAGGACTGTTCCGATAGAAGGTTCTCGTAAAGATCTGCCTGAGGTTTCGGAGCCTGATCGTCCCATTGGTGCGTTGTCTGATAGTGGTCGTGGTGTCATAGACCAAGTTTCTTGTAGTCTGCATTGTTCACTGTCTCGTTCCAGGCCACAACTCAAAGTGTTGGAGGGTCCTTTGGATAACTTGCTTCCTCCCTTTTTTTTCGGATCCTGTTAAGTTGTCTCGCACTAAAGGGTCAGTTGTTCGTGACAAGGGAAAAACTATAGAGGAGAGCCTAGGAATAATGGTGACTGCGAAGGGTGGTGTCGGTGAATTCCTGATCCAGGAGAACTCATCCGGATGCGCGAATAAGCTTGTTCGCACCGGATTTAGTAAAGATAAGCACCTAGATCTGACATTTGGAGGTTGATGTGGAGTATGCTTTGAGGAAGCATATAAGTAGGCGACATAGCTGGCTGATGGATTACGCTCCAAAACCTGAGAAGGATACGCTAGAAGGGCGTATGGATAAGAGCTTAAAGTATCTTATGCTGGTCATGTCTAACTTGAGCCAGGTGGTCGTTGCTGGGATAGAAGTCGAGGCTGTACACCATGGAGCGTGTTTTCTCGCATATGCAATTGTTGTATTCTGACGCGTTTTATGAAATTGAGCGGTTACAGAAGCTGGCTGAGGAAAAGAAGCTGGAGCAGTCAGCCGTGGTTGTTGAGACTCCGAGGGCTCGTCTGGAGAACCTTTAGCGTGATCTAGCGGAGGCAGTGTCTGCGAGGAACCAAACTCAAGCAAAAGTTGGATCGGACTCATCGAGACATAAATGTACCATAGGAAGCTGCGGCTCAGGCGAGTACTGCACTGCGGTCTCTCGCTAAAGAGAATGCTTTGAAGGAGGCTGATTGGGCTGCTCAAAAGTAACAATTATAGGTTGATATGGAGTTCAACGCTTGGGAGGCAATGAAGGCCGGGGACCAGCTCGAATTAGAGAAGCATGAGCTCAGTGCTGTGAAGAGCATAGAGCAGTCTTAGGTGCGCTGACTGGCAAGTTGGAGCTGTTGGAACATGAACTTGGTGATGCAAAGGCGTGAGAGGAAGAGCTTCTGCAGGAACAAGAAAAGTGTGAGTTCCGCACATGGCAGGCTGGAGCTGCTAGTGCTGATGAAGGAGGAGCATCCAGAATGGCATCTTGGCTGATATAAGAAGATGTCATACGTAGACTTGTCCGTTGCCTTTGAGTCGGCGGATGAAGAGGGCGGTTCAGACTCTGAAGCTCAGGCCATGGCGCTTATGGATGCGACCTCTGCTCCTTCCTCCATTAAGCTTAGTTCTTCTGTTTCTACACATTCTCCTGATTAAGGAGTAAAATTTAGGGCTGAACAAAAAACCGATCAAACCGACTAAACCGATCGAACCGATCAAAACCGAACCGATTGGTTCGGTTTAAATTCGGTTCGGTTTTAAAAAATTCAAAACCGAAGTGGTCGGTTCGGTTTTCAGTTTCTATGTGATTTTAACCGACCAAACTGAACCGACCGAATATATATAATAAATAATATATATTTTATATATAAATAATATAATATGTTTAAAATAGTCGGTTCGGTTCGGTTTTATTTCGGTTTTGGTTTGATTTTAGTCGGTTCGGTTTGGTTACGGTTTGCATAAATTAGAATCGGTTCGGTTTCGGATCGGTTTTGTTAATGGTCGGTTCGGTTTCGGTTTGAAAATTTTAAAACCGACCTAGGTCGGTTCGGTTCATAGTTTAGGTGAAAAACCGAACCAAACCAAACCGATGGTTCGGTTTTCAGCCCTAGTAAAATTTGTATACTTGTACCCATTTTGCTCCGTCTGTTAATGAAAATAGTTTCATCTTGAATGCGTTTTGTACTTGTTTTGTTTCCGTTGTCCCTATTGTGCGTTTTTTGTATAGGCTTGTTGTCTTATCTTGGCATAGGCTGGTTGGATCAATAGGAAGTTGAGTGGCCTATCTGCAGTCGAGAGCTTGACCGTTTACATTGTGAGTGACTCAGAGTCGTTGTTCCATAGTTATGTTCAACAGTGGGCATGTCACAAACATTTTAGCCGTGGGTTAAGTTACCCAGGCTGTATATCATTCTTAAGGTAAGCTGCTAGGGACTTATCTCGCTTGTCTAATTAGTTGGCCGTAGCCGCTATCATAGGTGAGTTACGATAGCCGAGCGTAAGCGTTATAGCGTTTGTAGCTAGTCAGGCGTCATCAGCTCGAGTTGGCATTCCATGTAGCACCTGTCCGCGCGTTTGCTGGACGATTTAGGTGTCGGTTGAGTGGCCTTTGCTGATAATAGAATGCCAACTCGTTTGAGCGTGATGACGCTAGCTGAGCTGTGATTTATATTTGCGCCCGTTGTTTTGAAAAGGAGTGGCGAGCTTCTTAAGGCCCCCACTTTTCGAACCATCTATGTCCGAACAGAATGGACTATAAGTCCGGGGAATAATGATTTGGCGACCATGCTGAAAAACAGTAGTCCCGTGGCGAGTCCTCGACATCAGTCAGGGACTAACTAGTCTCGCACTTCTCGAACCATCTATACTCGCGCAGTGGGGGTTACAACTTCAAGACAAATGGGTTCGACGACCATACTGAAAATCAGTGGCCCCGTGGTAAGCCATCGAAATCAGTTCAGGACTGACTAGACTCTCACCTTCCAAATCATCTACACTTGTGCGCATCAAGCTACAAATTTGAGGGTTTTTGGCGGCCATGCTTAAGAGAAGTGGTCTCGTGCCAAGCCGTCAAAATTAGTTTTGGACTAACTAGGCTCCCACCTTCTAAACTATCTACCCCCGTGTAGTGGGGGCTACAAGTTCAAGGTTGGTAATTCAGCGGCTAAGCTGAAAAGCAGTGGTCCCATGGCAAGCCGTCAGAATCATTTCGGGATTAACCAGGCTCCCACCTTCTAAACCATCTACACCCGCGCAAATGGGGCTACAAGCTCAGAGTTGGTAATTCGGTGGCCAGGCTGAAAAGTAGTGGTCCCAGGCGAGCCTTCAGAATCAGTTTGGGATTGACTAGGTTCTCGCCTTCCAAGCCATCTACGCTTGTGCAGTGGGGGCTACAGGTCTTGGCTTTGATGAAAAGCTTTTGTTGCTAGTCGTCACTAGCTAGGCTTACCTAATCAGGTTTGATGACCATTGACCGTGAAGGGGGCAATGAACTCTGGCAAGTCATCATCACCAGGCGTGACAACGATGATTAGACTCCTACTTTCTAAACCATCAGAATCCGCATTAAGTGGACTAGGTGTTGGGATGAACCAGAAGCCATCGTCATCTGGCTCGGCTGACCAATGATGCGCTATTTTAGTAGCACACAACTTAATACCTTGCTTTGTGATTGTAGTATAAAATAAGTAGGATTCGTTCTAGATCGGGGATTAGAGGGTTTGTCAATTAACACTAATAATAACTAAAAGACAACTAACAACCTAATTAATTAAATAAAAGGGGATTGGATTTTCTAAATTAAACTATGAAAATAACTACGAAAATTACTATAAAGATAATAAAACTAAAGGGATGGCAAAGATGAAAAATTAGCTAAGAGTTTATCCCCACACACCAAACATATGCTTATAAATCAATCTTTAATAATCACTTGCTAACTCGTGAGAGACAATGCTCAAGACTAACCGTGACCGCAAACTGCATTAATCTTATTATTTTCCCAAGTTCGTTGAATTAAACTAAGCGTCACTTTTAAACTATTCTTATCATGCTATCTAAACAGGAATCGCAAGTTAAATAACAATCTAAGATCTTTAAGTTTTGTGGAAAATATGAACACTGACTTGGCAGTTACAAGTATGATCAGCATCTTGTTCTTGCCTAGGTTTTTACTTAACCTTACCAACGTTCCTTGGTATTTACTACTTGTGAATACATGATTATAACAATTAGGTGAAGCTCTCTTATACTCTAGCCTCAGATCCTAACATGCTTACTAAGTTGGCCACCTTAACAAACATACAAAGAAAAGTTCTCTATAAAGCAGTTAAGCAAAACACAATCACTAATAGCAAGGAAGATTAAATTCAATTAATTTATAAAGCACATGTTCGGGGCTTCGAATCCACCCCTAACTAAGAGGAGTTTAGCTAGACATATTAATTATGTTCGAATAGCAATACATAATTAATATCAAACTAAAAATAAGAGAAAGATATTAGAAAGAACGTAGTCGCCTGTGCGTGATGGTACTGAGTGGAAGATGGGGTGCAAATAGCGCGATCTCTTTTTTCTCCTTCCTCACTTCGGGATCTGCTTCACTTATGTTTCCTTTAGATCTCTGTTTGTGAAACATAGTGAGAGAGATAAGGGGATGACGAGGGACAACGAGCAAGAGAGGGACTGAGACGGTGGCGTTGTGGAAAGGTTTGGCGAGGTTGCTATTTTGATAGAGAGGGGTTACAGTCTGATGAGGTGTATGGCGATGGTTGGATGATGACTGAGACATAGATGGGGGTTTATCGATTGGGTTTAGGGTTGATGATGAAGGTTATGGATGTGTTGGGTGTTAGGAGGAAAAGGAGATGATGGAGGTGGCTAGGGTTCCCTGATTTTCAACAAACAGAGAGATGAAGGCTTAATGGACTGTTGCGAGGATGGATGGCTTTCAATTCGGTTTGATGGAGGTGAGGTGGACGGCTTGCGCAAGCGATGGAAGTTGTGGATGCTCTCTACTACGATGGATGAAGGCTAGATGGTTGGATCATTATCTTCAAAGCAAGGTATCATCCCTTTTATAATTGTTTTGTTTCATTCTTTGCTTGGTTTCCTTGTTTGTGTGGTTTCCTTGTGCAACTAGTTGCCAATTTGCTTCACTTAGCTTCTATTTTAGGATCTTGTAATTGGAAACCTACACAAACATGAAAATAGCAATTCATATCATAATTAACAAGTAATAGCTAAAAATATATATAGAAATATGGTACTAAAAATAGCCTAATTATGCCCCTATCAAATTCCCCCACACTTATCATTTGCTAGTCCTCGAGCAAATCCAAGAAACAAAAATATAAAACTCAAATGACTCAATCTATATTTTCCAACATTTGTCTCAGAGATTTTCAACGGATCATGACATGTTAAGATTCTTTGTAAACACAAGATTAAATCCACATCATTCGACAATTAATACACGTTCATAGCAATGATATAAAAATTCTCAATTAAATCAATCCAAGTGACTGTGAAACTCAAGCGCGTGCCAGAAAGAATACCCAAAAATCTCACTGGATGCACTTTTTTTTTTTTTTTTCCAAATATATGATCTCATGGAAGGAATGCTACTACTTGAATGCAAGAATTAGTGACACCATATGCCCATACCTCATTCGAATCTCCACATTGTGACATAGCAAGACACACTCAATCAAAAGGTCTTAATTCAGGTTGTAATGGGGCCAAGGGTCAAGGGAAGAGAAAGAAAGGATATGAAATTTTCAAAGGGCTTAAAGAAATGGTGAAAGCATGCAATAAGATTAGAGACATTAGCAAAGAATTATATGGTTCAAGACATAAGTGGGAAAATGACGAGGTGACTCATTGATAATGAAGAGCTTCAACAATTATTTTGTATCTATTGAAAAAATTGAACTATCTGTATGGTACTGTAATACTGAATGGATATAGATAAGGACTTGTATCCATTTTGTAACTTTTTTTTTGTACCATTTTTTTTTCATTACTCTTTCTTTTTGAACCTTCTACCACAAGGGTCTCCCCCACACTTGTTTTTCAATATACCTTGAACCACAATAAAGTCTGTGCAAATCAAATTATGTTCCACTCTTTTTATTAGGTTAGGGATAGAAAAGGAGGGTAATGAAACAAAAGGCTTAATAACAGGCTCAATGGGGTTGACCTAAAGGAAATATATTATGGATCAAGCTTATTTGGCAATGGTGGAAACTAGGTGCCTTTATCATGTCAAGCATGTCATGCCATTCAATATGATGCTCTGAACGAAATTAATACAAGTTCTAGTGTTTAATTCTTAATTTTGAAAGCAATCCAAGTAGCAACCAAAACAAACAAAATTGAGATCATGCAATGAATTTTTATTGACAAAAGAAATAAAAGATGACCTAACTAAAAATTCTCAAAATCAAAGGAACAATATGCTCAAAACTCACATATGGTTTATAATGAGTTAAATTCAACTAAGCATGCTATGAGTACCAATTACTAAGTTGATTACATGTGAATTTGCATATGATAACCAAAGATAAGCATTAACTAAACAATAATATTATATCTTAAATCATGTTTATAAATCACCTTAAAGTCGTGCAATTAAAAACCAAATCTTATCATTGTGTTGGAAAGTATCCTAAGACTCAAAACAACTATAAATTCTTTTATTTTTAAAATTTTTAAATTTTTTTTATGACACTAATACCAACAAAGAAAATAAAAACCAACATTATATATATATAAGGGACTGACACTTTTTTTTTTCAAAATAAAACAACGTTTTGTCCCCCCCACACTTAAACCTAACATTGTCCTCAATGTGAATAGATTATAGCACATGTAATGAAAGATTTAAAAGCGGAAAAACAAAATACTAACAAACAAAAGCAAAAATTAACGAAAAGAAAATAAAGGGATAAAGAAAGCAAATCTGATTGGGTTGCCTCCCAAGAAGCGCTTGTTTTAACGTCGTGCAGCCCGATGGTATCTCCAATTAATCATCAGAATAAGTGGAAACATGGAGTGATACGTCCTCCACGACATGCTCCACAAATGACTCATAATAGGGCTTAAGTCGATGCCCATTCACCTTGAACTCATTTCCAGTTGTGACACTTTTCACCTGTATAGCACCATGGGAAAAAATATTAGTAATAATAAAAGGACCAACTCATCTAGAACGTAACTTACCGGGAGAAAATTAAGGAATGACTGAAAAAGTAAGACTTTCTGGCCCACCAAAAAAGTCTTTCCACGGATCATGCGATCATGAAAAGCTTTAGTTTCTCCTTATAAATCCTGGCACTCTCATATGCGTCATTCCAAATCTCTTCAAGCTCGTTCAGCTGCAATTTCCTATGAAGGCCAGCATCATCAATGTTCATATTGAAAGTCTTAATAGCCCAATGCGCCTTATGTTCTAGCTCAACCGGTAAATGACACGGTTTCCAATATACAATCCGAAAGGGAGACATCCCTATAGGTGTCTTATATGTTGTTCGATATGCCCATAAAGCATCATTAAGTCGCATGTTCCAATCTTTGCGAGTGGGCTTTACTGTCTTTTCAAGTATTCCCTTGATTTCACAATTTGAAACTTTGGCTTGTCCACTTGTTTGGGGATGATAAGGTGTCGAAACCTTATGTGTTGTATTTCTTAAGCAAAGCTTCAATTGTACGATTGCAAAAATGGGAACCTCCATCATTTATAATCACTCGCGGCATTCCAAATCTTACAAAAATGTTAGAACGAATAAATTCTGCAACAACTTTGGAATCGTCAGTACGAGTGGCTTTTGCTTCCACCCACTTTGAAACATAATCCACAACAAGCAATATATAAATGAAACCATTAGAAGAAGGAAATGGACCCATGAAATCAATACCCCATACATCGAATATTTCCACATTATATATAGGATGTTGTGGCATTTGATCTCTAAGGCCTAAATTACCTGTTCTTTGAAACCGGTCACAAGGCATGCAAAATAATCTGGCATCCTTAAATAAAGTGGGCCAATAAAATCCACATTCTAAAACCTTACGAGTTGTTCTTTGAGTTCCAAAGTGTCCCCCACAAGCATAGGAATGACAATATGTCTTAAATTCAGAATTGGGTACACATCTTCTAATCAGTTGATCGGTACAATGCTTCCACAGATAGGGATCATCCCATACAAACTGTTTCGCCACTTTCTTGAGCTTATCCTTCTGAACTCGAGTTAAGGTGTTCGGAATCTATTTGGATACATGGTAATTTACAATATCAGCATACCATAGTTCACTTACCTCGACCAAAAATAGTTGTTCGTCAGGAAAAGTCTCAAGAATTTGTTGGGGTCCTCATTGCGCACCAAACGGCTCATGTGGTAAGCTACCACGTTTTCACTCCCTTTTTTTTATCCCTGATCTCCACATCAAACTCTTGAAGAAGAAGTATCCACCATATAAGTCTCGGTTTCACTTCTTTTTTCGTAAGCAAGTATTTTAAAGTTGCATGATCAGAGAAAATTATAACTTTAGTTCCAATTAAATAAGATCGAAATTTCTCTAAAGCAAATATAACAGCTAAAAATTCTTTTTCAGTTGTGAAATAATTCAATTGAGCGTCATTCAAGGCTCAGGAGGCATAGTAGATGACGTGAAGACGTTTGTCCCTCCGTTGGCCTGAAACTGCTCCTAAGGCATAATTTGATGCGTCACACATAAGCTCAAATGGAAAACCCCGATCCGGTGGTGCAATGATAGGTGCTGATGTCAACAGCTCCTTAAGCTTGTCAAATGCTGTCTGACAGACATTATTGAACTCAAATGGCACATCTTTTGTAAGAGTCGACATAGTGGTCCAGAAACCTTAGAAAAATCTTTGATAAATCGTCGATAGAATCCTACATGTCCAAGAAAAGAATGAACCTCTCAACGAAGTAGGAGAGGGTAAGTAACGTACAAGATCTATTTTAGCTTTATCAACCTCAATACCCCTAGCTGAAATCACATGACCTAAAACAATACCTTGGTTAACCATAAAGTGACATTTTTCCCAATTTAATACAAGGTTAACCTCAATGCATCACTTCAGAATCAATGCAAGATTATCTAGACAATGGTCAAAAATCACCGAAAACACTAAAATCATCCATAAAAACCTCAGTGATTTTTTCAATAAAGTCTGAAAATATACTTACCATACATATCTGGAAGGCAGCCAGAGCATTACACAAACCGAATGACATTTTTCTATATGCGAAAGTGCCGAATGGACATGTAAAGGTTGTCTTTTCTTGATCCTCTGGAGCGATGACAATCTGATTATATCCTGAATAACCATCAAGAAAACAATAAAAAGCACGACCAGCCAACCTTTCAAGCAATTGATCAATAAAGGGAAGAGGAAAATCATCTTTCCTGGTAGTTGCATTCAGCTTTCTATAGTCAATACAAACCCGCCACCCTGTTTGTATTCGCGTGGGAACCAACTCATTTTCATCATTCTTTACCACAGTTATGCCAGACTTCTTCAGCACTACTTGCATTGGTGAAACCCATTTGCTATCTGAAATAGGGTAAAATGACGCCACAATCAAGGAGTTTAATGATTTCTTTCTTCACAACTTCCATCATAGGGGGGTTTAGGCGACACTGAGTTTCTCTAGTGGGTTTTTCACCTTCCTCAAGAAGTGTATGGTGCATACAAGTGGTAGGGCTAATACTCTTTATGTCTACCCAATTGCAGTCTTGTATTCCTTTAAAACTCAAATAAGATTTTCCTCCTCTAAATTTGTGAGTGATGATGATATGATGACAGGCAATGTCTCATCATCTCCCAAATATGCGTACTTCAAAATGATCTGGTAACGGTTTAAGCTCAAGTGTAGGTGCCTAAATCACAGAAGGTAAAAGTTTATTAGTAGATGAGGGAATAATAATTGGGGGAGGTAATTCACTAACAATTCGTGGCATTGACTCCAAGGTTGCCACAGTCTCAATGATCTCCTCCCTCATGTTATCGGCCGAGATCTTCATATTGTCACAAAAGACTCCATTTCTCTCATATCCGGCGCCAGTAGTAATGGTGATTTCAAGTTCATCATCGTTCATGACGTTAAGAAATTCCTGGGACAAAATATCCACCACGTCAATAGAAAAACAAGAATGATTATCAACAGGGTACCTCATGGCTTCAAAGATGTTGAAACCAATCACATCACCATCAAATTCCATTGTCAGTTTCCCTGCATGTACATCAATATTTGTTCTTGCAGTTTTCATGAAGGGGCGTCCTAAAATAAGAGGCAATGGTGTTGACAATGCCAAATCTTCCATTTCAAGCACATAGAAATCTACTAGGATGATCAAATGATTAACTTGCACCAACACATCTTCCAACAAACCTCGCGGATATGCATTAGAGCGGTCAGCCTATTGAATAATTACATCATCATTTTTAAGTTCCCCAAGATTCATAGAACGATAAACAGAATATGGCATAACATTAATTGAGGCACCTAAGTCTAACATTGCATTGTCAATTTTAGTATTACCAATAACACAAGGGATAGTGAAACTACCTGGATCCTTACACTTCGGTGGCAATTTCCCTTGAAGAACTGCGGAGACATTCTCACTTACCTTAACTACCTCTCCGTCTTGAAGTCGTCTCTTTGTTGTGCAAAACTCCTTCAAAAATTTTGCATACTTCGGCACTTGCTTAATAGCATCAAGAAGCGAAATATTGACTTGGACTTTTCGAAATGTTTCCAAATTTCCTTATCATGTTCATCTTTCCTAGATTTTTCAAACCTACCTGAAAAAGGCACAAAAGGTGGAGCAAGATTAGCAGAAACTGAATTTGGAATGCTCACCTTCTTACCTTGGAGCTTTGGTGTTTCAAGGTGTAACTCAGCTTTCTTATTTGACTCTGTTTAGGGACTATTGGCTCATTCTCAATTTGTTTACCACTCCTCAATGTAATTGCTTTTGCGGTTTCAAACCCGCGTTTCGGATTTGGAATGGTAGAACTAGGAAGTTTTCCTTGCTCGCGAATTTGTCCAATAAACTCAGCTATCTGTCCCATTTGTAGTTTCAAATCTGCTATATCCTTTTATTGGTTCTGCTGAGACATAGTCAACGATTTCAAAATCTCATCATAATTAAGGGGCATTCCTGAATTGTGCTGAGGTGGTTCTGGTTGCCTTTGGGCGAAGCCGGGGGGTGGCCGACTCGAAGTCTGTTGTTGAGGTTGTTCTGAATTTCTCCATCCAAAACTGGGGTGATTTCTCCAACCTTCATTGTAGGTGTTCGAATAAGGATTATTCCTATAGTGATTTTGCCCTTGAAAACCTACCGCATTGACATTCTCCCAACCGCCATTCTCAATCAGTTGAGGACATTGATCAGATGGATGTTTTGACTTTGTACACACGCCACAAACTTGTGCAACTCCTTGCATATTCGGCTTCCCTAGGGCCCGAGTCACAAATGAGGTAAGATTAGCTATTTGAGCTTTCAAACTAGAATTAGTACTTACCTCATTGACTTGGCGTGACGGCTCTCCAATTCCCTCATACTGTTGGGCATTTAAAGCTCAATTTGCAATCAAAGTCTTTGCTGCTCCTGGAGTTTTATCAACCGAAGAGTTTTATCAACCGAAACTCCTCCTGCCGCTGCATCTAACATCTGTCGCTCAAGAGGAAGCAATCCATCATAAAAGTATTGAATCAGGAGCTCCTCTTTTATCTGATGCTGCGGGCATGATATTATGAGAGTTTTGAATCGCTCATAGTAAGCCGGATATGATTATCCTGCATCTTGCTGTATGCCACTGATTTTCTTCCTCAACAGGATAATTTTGGAAGTTGGGAAAAATTTCTCTAGAAACACCTTGTTCATGCTATCCCAAGAATATACTGTTCTGGAAGGTAGTTCATAGAGTCAATCCTTAGCCCTATCAGCCAAAGAAAAAAGGAATGCTCTAAACTTTAGGATGTTTTCATCCACATTTATTGGCGTCATACTGGAGCATACAACTTCAAATTTCTTTAAATGTTTATTAGGATCCTATATAGAAAGACCATGATACTTCGGAATATGATGAAGTAGGCTGGATTTCAGCTCGAATGACTTAGTCTTGCCCTGCGCAGCTAATGGATACTGAATGCACAAGGGTGCGGCATTGTCCAAGGTGGATGCTGAAAGTTCTTTAATAGATCTATTGTCTCCCATGTCGAATTCTTCAGATTCAGATTTAGAGCTAGATGTTTGTCGCTTTTTTGTTTCTCTTCTTCGTCTTCTAAATGTTTTCTCAGGCTCTAGATCATATTCTACTAAGTTTTCGCTGGATCTCCTATTGCGCATGAACTAGTACCTAACATAAAGATATAAAGAAGAAAAATCAATAAAAGAAAAATAAATAAATAAAAACTAATTAAGTAATCAACAAGTTTTCTACTCCCCGGCAATGGCGCCAAAAATTGATGCGCTATTTTAGTAGCACAAAACTTAATACACTGCTTTGTGATTGTAGTATAAAATAAGTAGGGATCGCTCTAGACTGAGGATTAGAGGGCTTGTCAATTAACACTAATAATAACTAAAAGACAACTAACAACCTAATTAATTAAATCAAAGGGGATTGGATTTTCTAAATTTAACTATGAAAATAACTACGAAAATTACTATAAAAATAATAAAACTAAATGGATGGCAAAGATAAAAAATTAGCTAAGGATTTATCTCCACACACCAAACATATGCTTATAAATCAATCTTCAATAATTACTTGCTAACTTGTGAGAGACAATGCTCAAGACTAACCGTGACCGCACTGCATTAATCTTATTATTTTCCCAAGTTCGTTGAAATAAACTAAGCGTCGCTTTCAAACTATTCTTATCATGTTATCTAAACAGGAATCACAAGTTAAATAACAATCTAAGATCATTAAGTTTTGTGGAAAATATGAACACTGACTATGCAATTACAAGTATGATCAACATCTTGTTATTGCCTAGGTTTTTACTAAACCTTACCAATGTTCCTTGGTATTTATTACTTGTGAATACGTGATTATAACAATTAGGTGAAACTCTCCTATACTCTAGCCCCAGATCCTAGCATGCTTATTGATAATCACATAATTATGACATTTTTTTTTACCTCTTATTATATTTTTGTTAATCCTTGTTTTATTTTATTTTAAATTAATTATTAAATTTTTGTGTTTTTGTAGAATTCGAAGCAATAACGAAAAAATCAAAGAAAAATGCAATGAATAAATCACGAACGGTGACTTCAGAGGAAGTGGAGGTGAGAATAGCCTAAGCCCATAACCTAAACTCAAAACCAAACCCAAAAACCAAATCCATAAACCCAAACCCAATGCCAAACCCAAAGCATATTCTCTTAATTATCCAAGATTCTAGTTTTATTTAAGCCTTAAATCACTCATTGAACCCTCCCCTTAACTTGTCCAAATTCATTTTCTTAATTATCTATAAATACAATAAAAATGAATAAGAAAGGGCGAGAAGAGAAGGGAAAGAAAGAAAAAATACAGAATACCAAAACCACTTCTTCACAATTTGTGATTCTCATCACCATCCCAACCAAGAAAAATCACCACCCACAGCCTATCCATCTCTGTTTTCTCTCCTTCATTCCACCGAAACAGGGGCGTGACAACCCTGTTTTACTTCATCTTCAACCACCGTCACCGGCTGCACCACCACTCACCACTCACCACTCGGTTCTCATCTCTCATTCATTTTCTTCATCTCAGCGTCCATCAACCACCACCAACATCTTTCGTCGGAAGACCACATCAGCTCTTGTCGCAGTCCCTGCTCACCACCAGACAGGAGCATATCGCCCACATCGTCTTCCCACCTCTATCTCTATTAGAATTGAGGAAGAAAGGTTGGGGTACTATTTGCATCCCTCCTTATAACTCAGTACCACCACAGAGACTTATATCAAGTTGACGCTACTGGCACCCAGTGGACCTTGTTGAGAGCACTTCGGCTGAGAAAGATCAGAACTCTTTGCACCCACTGGGATCTGCTGAGCCACACTGGACCTGTTCCTGTTTGCACCCTGCTGATAGCTCTATAACACCACAGTGAATTAAGTCTCAAACTCTAGAATTAATTTCATTTTACTTTATTATTCCATGATTAATATTAATTGATTCGCGATTTATAATACTTTTCTAACAACCTAAGATGCATGACTTATTAGGTTAAAGTAAAATATTATAAATCGCGAATTAATTAATATTAATCATGGAATAATAAAGTAAAATGAAATTAATTCTAGAGTTTGAGACTTAATTCACTATGGTGTTATGGAGCATTCAGCAGGGTGCAAACAGGAACAGGTCCAGTGTGGCTCAGCAGATAACAGTTGGTGCAAATAGTTCTGATCTTTCTCAGTTGAAGTGCTTTCAGCAAGGTCCACTGGGTGCCAGTAGCGTCAACTTGATTTAAGTCTTTGTGGTGGTACTGAGTCATAAGGTGGGGTGCAAATAGTACCCTAACCTTTCTTCCTCAATTCTAACACAGAGAGAGGCGGGAAGACGTTGTGGGCGATCTGCTCCTATCCGGTGGTGAGCAAGAACTGCGACAAGAGCTGATGTGGTCTTCCGGCGAAAGATGTTGGTGGTGGTTGATGGGCGTTGTGATGAAGAAAATGAATGAGAGATGAGAACCGAGTGGTGAGTGGTGGTGCAGCCGGTGACGGTGGTTGATGATGAAGTCAAATATGGTTGTCATGCCTCTGTTTTGGTGGAGTGAAGGAGAGAAAACAGAGATGGATAGGCTGTGGGTGGTGAGGTGGTGATTTTGCTTGGTTAGGATGGTGATGAGAATTACAAATTGTGAAGAAGAGGTTTTGGTATTCTGTATTTTTTTTTCTGTCCCTGCTCTTCTCCCCCTTTCTTATTCATTTCTATTGTATTTATATAGAATTAAGAAAATGAACTTAGACAAGTTAAGGGACAGGTTCAATGAGTGATTTAAGGCTTAAATCAAACTAGAATCTTGGATAATTAAGAAAATATGCTTTGGGTTTTATTAGATTTGGCATTGGGTTTGAGTTTATGGATTTGGTTTTTAGGTTTGGTTTTGAGTTTAGGTTATGGGTTTAGGCTATTCTCACATCCACTTCCTCTGAAGTCACCGTCTGTGATTTATTCATTGAAATTTTTTTTGATTTCTTCGTTATTGCTCTGAATTCTACAAAAACATAAAAAATTTAATAATTAATTTAATATAAATAAAACAAGGATTAACAAAAATATAATAAGAGGTAAAAAAATGTTATAATTATGTGATTATCAAATACCCCCAAACCTATATTTTGCTAGTCCTCGAGCAAAGCAAACAAGAAAATCGAAAAGAAAATCCAAACTCACTTTCACAGGCATCGTCGATTGCACTTACATTTGAAAACGTGCAATAAAGCTTTGAATCCCTAGATTACCTCTAGGAAATGAGTTATAGTCTCGTAAGGGTTTCCAGAAAATGTTACCCACAAACATTACTGACTCAACAAAACTTGGTCAAACAATGTTTATTAACTTCAAAATGTGCAAGAAACCAATAGTGTCATTTTTGTGTATCAACAAATCTCCAAATAATTTAATATTCTCCAAAAGTTATAAAAAATTCATAATCATCCTCAACTCAATGTGTGAATGAAAAGCACTATCAACATAACTTTTCATTTCAAAGTAAAATAATGATTAAATCTCTTGTTGAAAGTTTGTTTTGACTTCAAACCTCTCATGTCACTCACAATAAAGCACTCAGAGATTTGGTATTTCACTCAGTTTATATGTGAGGAAAGAGTAAATAATGGAAAACAATCATCTCACATATAGTATTATGAAGAACGGACTTTTCAAGAATGGAATGAACATGATCTCATGGACATGAATATCAATTACTTTTGGGAATGTTGAATCAAACACCATAGGTCTTGGTTATTAAATCTCCACATCTACGGAACCAACCTTTACCTAAGATCAACTAGGACTTTGTTGGATTGTAACGGGGCTTGGGTAATGGTTAATAAGGAATGTCAAAGGATTCTAACAAATTTTTTTAGGAATGTATACACCCATTCACGAACAATTAGGGCTGTCAAGAATAAACCAATGTTGCGCACCATGAATTTTGTTCTTCATTCTCACAACTTTATCCTCATTGAGGAATCATTTTTTTTTCCACATAGAGGATTTATGAAATATCTCATATTTTGCTCTTTAATGCCCTTTTTTCACCAAGTATATCCATCCATACACATTCCCAGAAAAATTGGGTAAAGGTTAATGGGTTAACAAATAAAAGTTATTCTAAGGCTCAAAAGGCTAAAAAGATTAATGTTATGGGTAAGTTAAAAGGCTAGGTAATGGTCTAAAGAAAGAAAAGGAAAAAAAAAATGTCTAGATCATTTCCTAAATTCGGGTCAGTATTATGACATCTCAATTGAGTAAGCCAAGAAGTTCTAGTGTAATAATTTAATTTTGATATCATTCCCAAAGCAATTGATCAGAAAAATGAGAATGATGAGATCATCAACGAGGTAATACGGACTCAAGAAAAAAATCAGAGTTTATGTATAACCCTCGAAAAAATAGAAAGGTTCAAAACTTTCAGGGTTAAGTCTCCACTATTATTCTAAGGTTTTCTAGTATATACTTCACTCATCAACTTCAAGTTATGCTAACATGGCTCATGGTGCAAAGATAATCGAGTTGAAAATTCTTATGAACTAGATCTAACTTAATGATCATACTAAACTTTCAGTCTTTATCAATATACCAGTATGTCAAGTTGGCTTCCATTTTCTTGAGCATAAAACATTTAAAATCCATTTTCATAATCGCAAATGACCAAGTTTTCTTGACAGAAAAGCATAATTTTTTTAATAACAAGAAAAGAAAATACTGCAAAAAATTCAGCAACTCCCCCAAACCTAATCCAAACATTGTCCTCAATGTTAAATAAAATAATTCTTACAAATGAATGAAATAAGTACATGAGAGGAGGTTAGAACAATATTACCGCGGTGAAGATTTTACCAATTTTCATAAGTAATCCACCGATGAGAGCTCAAAGACAAAAGAATTGTGGATTAGTTAATAGAAATAGATTTTACTTTCACCTAATATGTCACGCATCTTAGGTTGTTAGAAAAATATTATGTTATAAATCAAGCATGTTTTAATTGAATAGTTAAACTTGTAATTAATTGTGCCCTAACAAGACAATTAATGCTAGGAGTTTATACATTGCTAGAGTCATTTATTTGAAATTGGAATAATAAGAAAATTTGAATATAATTGTAGGAGCTTGAAAACTATTTTGCAAATTGTGGTTCCCTCCAACTCTTTTCTTTTATTCATTGTTATTTTTATTACTTTTCTTTAACTCGAATTTTTAAACACTGTAACCCCCATTTTCTCTAAATTAGTTTGGGTAAATTACTAAATTCAATTTAATCCACATTTATCGGGGGATCGACCCGTACTTGCTGTTGTCTACCAGTTAGATACCGTGCACTTGCGGTAATTACAAGTGGGTCAAATTAGCCTGTTTGTTTAGGCCAGTTAAACCCGCAACACTTACTAAGTTGGCCACCTTAACAAACATACAATGAAAAGTTCTCTATAAAGCAGTTAAGCAAAACACAATCACTAATAGCAAGAAAAATTAAATTCAATTAATTTATAAAACACATGTTCGGGGCTTCGAATCCACCCCTAACTAAGAGGAGTTTAACTAGACATATTAATTATGTTCAAATAGCAATACATAATTGATATCAAACTAAAAATAAGAGAAAGAGATTAAAAAGAACGTTGTCGCATGTGCGTGATGGTACTGAGTGGAAGATGGGGTGCGAATAGCACGATCTCATCTTTATTCTTCCTCACTTCGCGATTTGCTTCACTTTTGTTTCCTTTCGATCTCTGCTTGTGAAATAGAGTTAGAAAGATAAGGGGATGACGAGGGATAGCGAGAAAGAGAGGGACTGAGACGGTGGTGTTGTGGAAAGGTTTGGCGAGGTTGCTATTTCGAGAGAGAGGGGTTACGGTCTGATGAGGTGTATGGCGATGGTTGGATGATGACTGAGATAGAGATGGGGGTTTATCGATTGGGTTTAGGGTTGATGATGAAGGATATGTATGTGTTGGGTGTTAGGAAGGAAAAGGAGATGATGGAGGTGGCTAGGGTTCCCTGATTTTAACAAATGGAGAGATGAAAGGGATGAAGGCTTGAGGGACTGTTGCGAGGATGGAAGCTGTGAATGCTTTCTGCTGCGATGGATTAAGGCTAGATGGCTGGATCATTATCTTCAAAGCAAGGTATCATCCCTTCTATAATTGTTTTGTTTCCTTATTTGCTTGGTTTCCTTGTTTGTGTGGTTTCCTTGTGCAACTAGTTGCCAATTTGCTTCACTTAGCTTCTATTTTAGGATCTTGCAATTGGAAACCTACACAAACATGAAAATAACAATTAGTATCATAATTAACAAGTAATAGCTAAAAGTATATATAGAAATATGGTACTAAAAATAGCCTAATTATGCCCCTATCAACCAAGCTTACCTGGTTGGAGAGAGGTTCCACCTGCTTAAGGGCGTGCAAACCTATGTCAGCGAGCATCGTGCATTGTGTGGACAAAATTACCTTAAATCAGCAAGTGATCCGCAAGTATGATTTGTGTGTAAGATTTGACTAGGATTGTTAGTGCTCATGACAGGCATGTCGTAGAATATTGTTTGAATAGTAGGATGGGCCCATGGGCTCGCAGAGGGAGAGTTAGGGTGGCACAAATTGTGCTACGTGTACAACGTATATCACGCGATAGCACATGTACGGCGTAGGCTGTGAAACGGTTGAGTATCGGTTACTTCCCCTCACTTGATGGGGTTGCATGCAACATTAATTGGATGAACATGGTCCGTACAGTTTTCTCATTTTCCAAAATGTATTCAATGCTGATAGTGAATGTTGAAGCGCCTGTTTGGTGAACCATCATGTATATATAATGGTGTTCCTCAATTGTTGTAGGCACTATCTTCTGCAAAGCGTATCTCCTGTAATGTTCTTGTTTGAAGAAAATGTTTTGGGCTCTCCAAAGGCTAAAGGGATATCTCCATCATTGGAGTCTTCGAATGTTCTGACATTTGCTTTGATCAGGCATGATGATAATCGTTGTTATGTGTGGTCACCTGTTCTGGATGGACACATAGTTGATCTTCTGAGATCTCATAAATGTTTTTCATAATGTGGAAAAGGAGTACACACTTCCTCCCAAAGGAAAAGCTTTGGTGTTACCTTGTGCCCCCTCTGCCATTTTGTCATTGATTTTCGGAACAGGTCGAGCGAAGTTCACTTTGGGTTTCTTCATCTTCTTCTGATCTCCTTACATATTTGGATCCTCTAAGTGAGTCCTTACTCCATGTCACATCAAATTCAGATGTTTGTAATATGTAGTCTTTTGTATCCGCCTCAGGGTACCTGTTGTTATATCTTTTCAGTAATCAATAGAGTGTGTTTGTGTAATTATTTATTTGTTTCTTGAATGCTTGCAAATCACACAAGTTTTTAAGAACTAAAACTATACATTGACTATGGAAAGGAAATTAAATAATTGAAACATAATAACTATTGACGGAGAGGACTTGATCTTGGCTCTTATGGATCGTTGGTGTTTTCAGTAGATTGTTGAGCTTTGCTGATGTCATAGAGGCCACTGAAGAGTAAACCTCGTGGGGGAGTTAATTTTCGCGCCGATGGATTGTCATGGGTTGTACTCCCGTTTGCCTTGGCTTCCTTGTTCCGCCAGGTTGAAGAACAGATTGCTCATGTATCGCTTGATTGTCCCATTTCCCAGTAGCGAGTCACCGCTGCTGGGGTCTCATGTGAGTGGAGTGATGCGTCTGCAGTCACTAGGCTTGGCTTTGGTATAGATTGCTTCGTGTGATCCGATTGGATCTAGGAACATTCTATTTGTTTCAGTGGGGCATAATGGCAGCCTCGTGTCATAAGTTGGTCTCCAATAATTGTTCCTTCAGAGTGGTTAGCGATATACTTAACGCACTGGTAAAGGATAGAGACTGTTGCTTCCATCTGATGGAGCCATGGTCTTCCTAAGATAAGGTTGTAGGTAGACGGTGCATCTACCACCATGAAGTCTAGAAACATGACCTTTCTTAGTTGCGGCTCTCCAACCACTACTGCTAACCTTATCTTTTCGATCAGGAAGCATTTCTCTCCGCTGAATTCAATCAGTGGGTAGTATAAAGATGTCAGGTTCTCCTCCTTGAGGTCCATACTGCGGAACGTGTTGTAGAATAGGACGTTGAGCGAGCTCCCCATGTCCACTAGGGCTCTTTTTACCTCCCACATTGCAATGGAGACCGAGATTACTAGGGCGTCATTGTGTGGCGCTCGAACTCCTTCGAGGTCTTTCTCTGTAAAGGTCAAGGTGGAAATGAGGCTCTGAACCCTCGAGTAGAAAATGCGTATGTCCTCGTCCGTGGGTTGTGTCCGCATCTCCAATAGAGTCTACTTGTGGGACCTGTGCGACTTTCCTTCATTCGATCCGACTCCATGAAGAACATAGATTATGTCCAGAGTCTCCTCTATTTATTTGACTGACTCCCCCTGTCCCTAGATTGTTTTGGTGACTTTTCAGAGTTCAGAAATTCTTTTAGCTTGCCCTTGTGGATCCAGTACTCAATCTCATACCTCAGACTTTTGCAGTTGTTGGTATCATGGTCGCCCTTCTTGTGATACGAGCAGTACTTGCTGATGACATGCTTGGAGTGGTCTCCGTGCTGTTTTGGGGGCCACTTTAGATCTTCCCAATTTTTCATGGAGTTTAGTACGTTCGACAGGCTAGAATTGATGGGTGTCACGGCTCTGTACCCAATGTAGTTGGATGTTTCCTCTGGCCTGGCCCGGCCAAGTCTGACCTGTTGTCACTACGCTTCCTCTTGCTTCTTTATTCATCTTCGCGTCTCATGCCCTCCTTCATGTATGTCCTTAGGAGCGGAGGGTTTCGATCTCCCTCTTAACGGTCATCAACTTCTCTAAGGTAATGTGTTTCTTAGTACTTTTGAGGAGCTCCATCATGTGTAAAGAGGGTTCCAAGGTGAGGTCTTCGTAGAGTTTTCATTCCTTTATGCCTGCAGTGAAAGCTATCATGGTTGTGTCGTCACTGCAACCGTCAATGAGTGTCAGCTCATTGTTGAAGCGCGTGACATACCCTCTAAGCGTCTCATTGGATCTATGTTTCAGAGAGAGTGTGTAGTGTGGGCCTTTTTGAAAACGCTGACTTCCGACAAAATGCATCAGGAACTTGTAACGACCCGATCCGCACAGTAAGATATTGTCCGCTTTGGGCCCAACTGGCCCGCACGGCTTTAAAAGGCCTCTTTCAGAGTATGCACAGCGGACACTGGGCCCCTCTCTGGCCCTACTCATCCAGATATTGTCCTCTTTGGCCTATTGGGCAGCATTCCGCACCTCCCTCACCTCAAGGATTTGTTGCTTCCACCCACCTACTGGGGCTCCACATGCCTCTTTCCAAGCTCCTCCCACATTCAACGTAGGATTTTTTTTTTCTTTTTTTTCTTTTGTTTGTGTGTGCAAAGAGAAGAAAAATAAACTAGGGTTGTATCTTTAAAGGAAGATTTTTTTTAGGGTTTCTTTGGCTAAACACACCCACCCTTTATCTCTTACCCACCACTAGTCTAAACCTAAGTTTGAAATTAAAAATCATAAACTATTATTACTTGTAATTATTATCAACTAATAATTACTACCAATAAATATTATTTACTTCTAAACTAATGCAAGTATATTAGTAAGTGAATTTGGCGGGTATTACAGTATACACACCTTAAAAGAATCTCGTCCCGAGATTCGGTAGGATAAGGATTAGGCGAATAATTCTGGGTGCATACACATTACTTTGTCCTCCAACTCCCAGGTGACATTGTTCTCCTTTTCACTCCACTGAACTTTGACCCAAGTTGACTTTCTTACGTCGTAGTTGTTTCACGTCACGATCAATTATCCTCACCGGCCCAACTGTATAGGTCAAATCCTCATTCAGTTCAATAGTTGTAGGTTGAACAATATGAGTTGGGTCTTTCACACATTTTCTCAGCATCGAGACATGAAAGACATCATGAATCATCGACAACTGGGCGGCAACGCAAGCTTGTAAGCTAAGCGACCAACACATCCGACAATCTCGAATGGCCCAATATACCGTGGGCTCAACTTTCCTTTCTTGCCAAATCTCATCACACCTCGCATGGGAGACACCTTAAGGAAAACTAAATCACCAACTGCAAACACTACATTCTTGCGCTTTTGATTCTGTAATGACCCGATCCACACAGTAAGATATTGTCCGCTTTGGGCCCAACCGGCCCGCACGGCTTTAAAAGGCCTCTTACTATGGGGATCCAACCTCGCACATATATATCACATAACCATCCCGCACTCAGGCGATGTGGGACTATGATCTCCCTTGGTAGCTAGCCCAACCCCTCTTGGGATCCACGGGTCTGTTGGGCCTATTGGGCTCCAACCCTCACCCTCACCCTCCCCCTCAGGTCCGCCCACACAAGGGTTTCACAGTCCACCCCCCTTAAGGCCCAACGTCCTCGTTGGCCACACAGGCACAACGTTCACTTTGCCTGAGGGCCCACCTCCACGTGGCACACTTCCGGCTGGGTCAGGCTCTGATACTATTCTGTAACGACCCGATCCACACAGTAAGATATTGTCCGCTTTGGGCCCAACCGGCCCGCATGGCTTTAAAAGGCCTCTTTCAGAGTATGCACAGCGGACACTGGGCCCCTCTCTGGCCCTACTCATCCAGATATTGTCCTCTTTGGCCTATTGGGCAGCATTCCGCACCTCCCTCACCTCAAGGATTTGTTGCTTCCACCCACCTACTGGGGCTCCACAGGCCTCTTTCCAAGCTCCTCCCACTTTCAACGTAGGATTTTTTTTTTCTTTTTTTTCTTTTGTGTGTGTGTGCAAAGAGAAGAAAAATAAACTAGGGTTGTATCTTTAAAGGAAGATTTTTTTTAGGGTTTCTTTGGCTAAACACACCCACCCTTTATCTCTTACCCACCACTAGTCTAAACCTAAGTTTGAAATTAAAAATCATAAACTATTATTACTTGTAATTATTATCAACTAATAATTACTATCAATAAATATTATTTACTTCTAAAATAATGCAAGTATATTAGTAAGTGAATTTGGCGGGTATTACAGAACTCCTTCACCAGCATCTTGAAGGAGTCAATCGACCTCGGCGAGTGGCTGTCGAACCACGTTAGTGGAAAAAGTTTTGCACATCACCAATTAAGATCATTCTTTGAAGGTCATCACGTGCTGGTAATGGCGTAAGTGATCGAATGGGTTGGTGTCCCGTCATAGAATTCGCGCTTCGGAGGTGTGAAATTCTTCGAAAGGGCCTCGTTCATAATACAGTCCACGAAAAGTGGACTGAGAGACGGTATAATACATTTGTGTTGTGTGTCCCTCTGTGGAGAGGGTTCTGAGAGACGAGCCTCCCTGCCCTAACAGTCGGTTCCACGTTAATTCTACCACAATCTCTCAACAAGAGATGAAAGAAAGATAATTCCTTGAATTGTTTCATCTCTTGTTGAGAGATTGTGTGAGAATTATCATCTTCTTGTACTTTGTTCTTGAATATAGTGGAATCACCTCACCTTGGACGTAGGCAATTTGCTGAACCACGTAAACCTTGTGTCTCTTGTGGTATGTTCTTAATTTTCTCTAATCTCTTTCTTTGCTAGTTGCTCTATTTAATTGATTGGATCCTTGTGGTACTTGTGTGCAATTGTTGGTGTCTACCCGCTTCCGCAATAAGGCGCAACACCTTTGCTTATTTTTTTTATCAAATTCTCAAGTCTATTGCGTGATTTGAAGATTTTGGTTTAGTTTGAAAGCTTAAGAGCTTCAAAATGGAGATGGTTTGTTGAAGATGAAAATGATTTTGGATGGAGGAAACTTGAAGATGAAATATATAAGAGAGAATGAAAGGGGATTGAGTTTTATGGGCTGCAAAGGGTTCCAAAAACTTTGAAGAGAAGTTTGGTTGAGGATATGAGGTTTTGTTGAAAATGGGGATGAAGTGCACAAGATTTTGGCTTGGGTTGACCAAAAAATAGATATCGGCTAGTGCCATTTTAGACACTCGCAAATCTCCGTCAAAAACTTGTCGAATGGACGAAAATTACTTAGTGCCAACACATAAAAAAAATTGCTTTGTATAGAATCTTAAGGAGGGGTTTGCTGAGTACCAATAAGTCTGACAAGTCAAATGTGGTACATAGCCACTCCCCCTATTACATTTTGGAACTTCGTGGCACTTGCTCTTGATAGTGTCAAATATGAGAAATTTATTTGGTTTCAATCAACCCATATGGGAAAGGTAAGGTAATTGAGTGACTTGGTAACATGGTCACATGGGTGAAGATTCACGACTTTGAGAAAAGTTAGTAGGTGAAAAAGGCATTAGGGTCAAAGATTCAAAATGTAACACTTTTAAACTTTAATTTTCATTACCGAGATCATTATCATTTATTTTTGAGCTATTCTAGTTGTCGAGGGAGTGGGCAAGGAAAATAGTGAGGGAGGGAGAGAGGAAGCGGGGGGACCGTTCATCTCCCTCGGATGTGCGCAAAAAGTCAATGCATGCATTCCAAAGGGGATGAACGGTCCCTCCCTCCCTCGCTGTTTTCCTCGCCCACTTCCTCGACATTTAGAATTTTCATTTGTTTTTACTACAAAAATAAGCACGGTGTATTCAAAATGATATACACAATTTTATTTTATGATCAATTCTCCTGATGCCAATTACTAAAAATTGATACTTGTTTGTAGAATTATCTATTCGATTATATATCTAAAAAATAAAATAGAGAAGAATCCAAAGTGGTCCATCTCAAATTCAAGAACTTACATGTTGACACTCCAAGTTAAGACTCAAACAACTTATTAGCGGGGCTAAACTATTTGTTTTGTATCGTTTCATTCACAATTTCTTTAAAGAAATTAATAATTAAATAGAGACAAAAAAAAAAAAAAAAAAAATTGCTGCTCAAGCAGTAGAGAGATTTTTTCTAAATGTTTAGCGGGCGTGCAAGAAAAACGTGAAGGCAATATCTACGGAGACAATCACATTTTAGGCAAAAAGTCCATTTTAAACTCCTAAACCCCTCGTATCATAAGGCCCTCTCCTCTCTGTTTTTCATTTGCGAATCAACTAAGCCTACCGCACTTTCAGGTTTCTCTCTCTCTCTCTCTCAATCTCCGAACAGGAATTCTGATTCATGTTTGTCATGTTGGCTTAAATTTTACGCTTCTTTTCTTGAATGTGTACTTTGAATTTCTTCATTAATTTGAACAATTGCACTCATTTGACGAGTCTGCGAATGGGTTCTTTGAATTTCTTCATATCTTTGAACAATTGCAGTCATTTGAGAACTCTGTAAAATGGGTTTCTTCTGAATTCTTGAATTATTCATGTGAGTTCATATGAACAGAACTGTGTATGATTGTATACCAATGCATTGATTGAATTCTGTATTTGAGTTGATATCTTCGTGATTGTGGGGTTTTCCTGTTTGTGGTATCGTTTGGTTTTTGGGATTAAACTGTTTGTAGAGGGGAAACGATTTACATTGTCAAAATTGAATCTTTCTTGTTTAACAACTTAATCGAATTCTATAGTTAAGATGGTATCCCCAATCTATAAATTTCACTCATTGGCGTGATGCTTTTCTTTCGGGGGATTAAATTGGTTATTGAGGGGAAATGAGTTATAGTGTCACACTTGAATCTTTCTTAGAAGGTGCATTCAGATTGTAAGTAGTTAAAGAAAAAATTAAGTGAATACTGCAATTAGGGTCCCCTCTTTGGGGGTGATTGTTTTCTTTCTTGGATTTTAACTGGTTGTAGAGGAGAAATGAGTTGTACTTTCGTAATCGGATCTTTCTTTGATTTTCATGAGGAGGTGGATTGAAATTTAACTAGTTAAAGAACTTGATAATAATTTGAAGTTCTATGTACCATTTTGAAGAGGCATTGAAGAAACCATTGAAATTGGGTAAGTGATCTTACCATTTTGTAATTTTTTCGTGATTACCAATGGTGATTCCCGATGAAATATGAGGATTTAATAAGTTTTGTTTCTTGATGATTGAAGTTAGTGCATGAAATTGTTTGTTGTAGATTACTCACCAAATTTCATAGTTCATACACAGTTAAACAACACTGATTTGTGATTTTTCACTCTACACCCTTTATTGCTATGAGGGTATAAGATCAAAATTGTTGTGTAGGTTTAATATGGCAAACTTAGTTCATATCAGTATCTTGGATTGTTAGTTTCTGCACACACAGTGCTAGGTTTGATGCTTAATAGAAACTCAGATATTTTACATATGTAGATTTCATGGTCATATTCAGTGTGCTCATCGCTTTGTAGTTTTCTGAAGTGGATTGATTACTTGTTGAATTTCGTTATTCTTGATTGTTGAATTAACATTGGGTTTCCTGCCATCCACTGTACTATAAATTGAAAACTATTTCTGGATGATGGATCTTGAGATTTTTCCTGGATAATTGTTACTACAGATAAAGTCAAAGAAAGTAAGAGCAATGTTTAGGATTTTGGTGCTGTATGAGGTTTTCCACAGTTAGTGATAATACTCTTAGAGATATGGGAGAAGCAGTGAATAAGATTTGGCCAGAGCCTGACGATGATTTGAAAAATGCTTCCGAGCAAGGTTGTGATGGTCTCAACGATCTTTCTGGGTCTTCATGCTTAGATGTTTCTGTTGTAAAAGGTACAGATAGCTTGGTTACTGATTCTGCAAGCATACACGATAACTCCATTATGAAGACCAAAAAGAAGTACAAAAAGAAGGGAAAGAACTCAAAGTGCCGAGATAATGTTGTTTCCAAGAGAAGACCAAATAAAATTGATCAGGAAATGGCATCTTGTGAGTCGGTTATGGAAGGGACTGGAACGCTGAAAGTTGATGATGTCACAACCAATTGTGATGGCACAGTGGTTAAATGTCAGAAAAGCATCCAAACAATTCCAGCAGCAGATACTGCACCCTTCTTTGCATGTGAACCAATAGGTTACGAATGTAGTTGCAGTATGCCCTCTGATCTTGCTGCGAGTCATGTACTTGTTGACACTCAGAATAGTAGCAGTGTGTCTAGTGGTGACACACTGAGCTGTGTCGGAGGTTCAAATATAATCATGGAAGAAGTTCCTCTTGGAGACTTATCTCAGTGTTCATCCTGTGGAACAAACAGTATAATATCTTCTAGTTCTGAGATTTGTAGTAGTGGGAACAATGTCAGAACCAAATCCAACATTTGGCATGATATTTCAACTAATACTCATGCAGATGCAGTTGATCCTAGCAAACAGAACTGTACCATACAAGGCGAAATAGTGAATAAGTCAAGGTACCGTCAAAATGTCAAGACTAGGAAGGCAAGCAGTAACTTAGCTGAGCAGAAGAGCAGGAAAAACTACAGAGATGCACCCAACCATGGGGCTAAAAGACTGAATCATATATACGTGCGGAAGGATGTCAAGTTGCAAGATCCACAGCGACAGGAGAAAGACAATTCTTGTTCAGGTGATGGATTGCTACCCACTCCCACAGTTTCATCATCTGAGCACAATGCCTATACTCATCCAGTGGCAAACAGTAAGCAAAGAGTACATGGTAGAACCCATTGCAATCTGTTGGTTGAATCTTCTCGATGGGTTGCTCAGAAGAGCTGTGACAGTGACTGTAATCATTTTATCTCTGAGCTGAGGCAAGGTGATGCTGTGGGGAATAAGGACTGGGGGCACTTAAAGGAGAAACAAAAATTTTCATATAAGTATTTCAACACGAATAAAAGGGCTGTTGCAGGCTATAAAGAGAATCTGTTGGGGTTTCAGAATAGGATAATTCTCTCACCAGCTGAAGTACTGAAGGTTTCAGGACATCTGCATCACTATGATAATAGACGTCTTTCTCAAAGAAGTATAAAGACTAAACAATTTACTAAAACTGATGAATCAAATTGCTTACATTCATATCCTACTTCTCCTCATGTGCAGCTAAATATGCCACAGATGACAATATCAGGTGTATCAGATTGTACATTTTTGCCTAGGCTTCAACCATGTATGTCAATGAACATCCCAAGGGCTGAACATGTATTAGATAAAAATTCTTCTTGCTACAAACAGTCTTATGTGGATTATATCAGGCAAGATTCTAAGTCTCGAGTGAACTCATGGAAGTGGATTCCTGTTGGTAGAAAAGATTCTGAGATGCTGGAAAACGTCAACGCGGTTTATGTTTATAACAGTCTTAAGGATACATGTGCGAGAAAAGCAAAAGTGCTTCATGAAGAAAATTTAATTTCTGTTTCCACTGAGTCAACTGATCCAGGAAAGGCATGCTCAATGTCTATCCATGACATTCCAGCAAAGATAGCAGTCGAAACTGAGAGAACGCAATCAGACAAAATACACGAAAATGCTGATGACACTCACAGAATTGAAAGCCCTAGAGACCACATAGTAGCTGGTAATAAAGCAAACACAACCCCTCAGTTCTTCATTGGTTCACAGATGGCAACTAAAGCTCTAGATGCTGCTTACAGGCTACAGATCATGTCTGAGAGTATTCAGGTAGCTACAGGCAGCCCCTTAGCAGAATTTGAGAATCTTCTGCAGTCTGCTACGCCACATATTGCACCTGCATGTACTCTGCAACATTGTAGTGTTTGTTTGGATAACCAGCTCCAGTCTAGACTCCTATGCAAATGCCAGACAACTAATATTCCATTAAATGATGTTTGGAGTTGGTATGAGAAGCCAGGGAATTATGGATTGGAAGTAAAAGCAGAAGATTCAAGAAACCTGAAGGGGTTGGATGTCGATACAGTCTCATTTAATGCTCATTTTGTTCCTTTCCTCTCGGCAATACAATTATTTTGCCATTCCCAGAAGTTCAGTTGTGATAGTAGTAAAGGACACACTGAATATAGAGTCCCAGAAAATGGAGAAGGTGAAAAGCGTTCATCTCCTTCCAAGACCCTCAGACCAGATCGACCTTGTCCCGGAGAAGTTGAACCTGACAACTTGAAGGCTAAAGAAATATGTGTCTCGAATCTTCATGAGTTGGCCGGTGAACCAGATGATATGGAACTCGTATTGGAATTTTATGAGTATGACCAACCACAACAGAGAAAGCCACTTTATGACAAGTAAGAGTCAATCTATTTCCTCTATTCTATATTTTGCCTACTGTTTGTTTTTACATCCTAATTACCTGATCTTTTCCTACTTACACATTATAATCCCTTGGTGAACTGGGATTTTTGGCTTACAGTTTCTGCGTATGCATACCTAAATTGGTTCATAGGGTGCAACTCCTTCCAATTCAATGGCATGTATAGTTACAAATTGATCTTCTCATCTATTTCCTTTCAATGAGAATCTTCTATTGACTATTGATAACCTCAACAGAGTTGGGTTCATAGACTAGAGATGATAATTTGTACATCTGGATTTGTTTCTGTTGGCTCTGTTAGATGGACACTTCAGAATGGATGCTGCATTGGTGTTGGGTACACATTGAGTTATCCAACATGTATCATGTCACTACAAAAACAAAGCATTAATAGCTACCGAAACTAGCGAGTAGCGACGGTTTTTTGATACCGTTGCTAATTATAAGATTTGTGACGGCAAAAAACCGTCGCTAATGCTTTTGATATTGTTTCAACCCATAATTATAAAAATCCGTCGCTAAATATTTTGCGACGGCTTAAAACTGTCGCTAAGATTTACAAATAAAAATCATATCGTAGCTAATGGATTTTATATATATATATATAACATTTAGCGAAGTGCCGTCGCTAAGCTTTACAAATAAAATTCATTAGCTACGGTAGAATAACGTAGCTAATGGATATATTTTTTTTAAAATATATAAAAAAATTTAGCGACGACACCTTTACAAATAAAATTCATTAGCTTCTACCGTAGCTAATGGATTTTTTGAAAAAAATATATATATACAAAAAAATATTTAGCCACGGTAAATGAGTCGTCGCTAAGTTTTACAAATAAAATATATACAAAAAAACATTTAGCTACGACAAACAAACCATCGCTAAGTTTATAACGATTTTTTTTATTAACGACGGCCCAAAACCGTCGCTAATTGATTTTTTTAAAAAAAATATTATAAACAAAAACATTTAGCTACGACAAAAAACCGTCGCTAAGTTTACAAAGATTTTTTTATTAGCTACGGCCCAAAACTGTCGCTAATTGATTTTTAAAAAAAAATTATAAAAAAAACATTTAGCTACGACAAAAAACCGTCGCTAAGCTTACAAAGATTTTTTATTAGTGACGGCCCAAAACTGTCGCTAATTTATTTTAAAAAAAATTATAAACAAAAACATTTAGCTACGGCAAAAAACATCGCTAGGCTTACAAATATTTTTTATTAGCGATGGCCCAAAACCGTCACTAATTGATATTTAAAAAAAAAATTATAAGCGAAAACATTTAGCTACGGCAAAAAACCGTCGCTAGGCTTACAAAGATTTTTTTATTAGCGACGGCTCAAAATCGTTGCTAATTGATTTTTTTTCTTCTAAAAATTATACACAAAAATAAAACCTCATCTCAATCGTCAATAACACCCAAAATTTTTATCTAAATCCAACTCACTAAACCAAACCACGTCACCGATCCGCGTGAAACCAACTCAACCAATCCTCTTCAATTATCTCTCTCTATATAAATTTAAATTTTCTCTACCAACCAATTCAACCAAAAATTTTCTCTCAACCAAAATTTTTTTCTCAACCCATAGAGATGAAACCCACAGAGGAGACCCCAGCAACAGAGATCTCCAAGCCGCCTCCCTCTCCCCTCCCTTCCCCGCCTTTCCCTATTGCAAGAGATCTCAGATTTCAGAGATCTGAAATCTCAGATCTCGGAGATCAGATAAGATATTCTATAGAGTAAAATTTTATTTTTTGTAATTTTTGTATGATATTCTAGAGATTCAGTGTAATTTTTGTTATAATTTTGATCAATTAAGTCTCCTGTCATATTTTTGATCAATTAAGTCTCCTGGCAAATACCATGGCTGTTTTGTCAATTGAATTTGTAATTTAGCGACGACAAAAATCGTCGCTAAATAGCCACAGCAAATACCGTGACTTTTTGTCAATTGGATTTGCAATTTAACAACGACAAAAATTGTCGCTAAATAGCCACGACAAAAAATCGTTGCTAAATAGCCACGGCAAAAATCCTCGCTATTTTTCAATTTACGACAGTGTTAGCCGGAATTTTAAACAGCTTTAGCGACGGAATTTTTCGAGTTAGCGACGGTTTTTAGCCATTGCGAATTAGCTATGAGATAGTTTTCCGTTGCTAATTCAAATAGCGATGATTAAAATAGCCACGGTTTTGCAACAGTTGTTGAGCCGTTGCTAATAAATACTAGCGACGGTTATTTGACAACTAGCAACGGTTTTTAGCCGTTGCTGAATTGAATTTTTTTTGTATATTGACATTGTAATGTAAATGTCACATGGATTAACTTAGTTTCCATAGGAATTTACCAATTGTTCATCTAAACATTTGTCTGTTGTATCAATAGTTATAACTCCCTAAGGTGATCTGTTGGGACAACAATTTATCACCAACAAATATGCAAGAATTGAAACCCCCTTTTCCTGTAGGAACCTTGGGGGTAAAAAAACAACTACTTCTTAGCAGTGGAAAAGTTGAAGAGCGTAAGGTAAGACCACACGTTAATTGATGTGTCCACGATCTTTTTTCATTTTCTTCCGTTGTCCTTGCTATTCAAGCTTCACGTAATCACGCTATGAATCCATGAAGCCTTCTTCCACACACTTTGCAATCAATGTCCACCATGATCCCGTTTTGTCTATCGATTCAAGTCAACCAAAGGAGGGTTAGCAAGGTTTAGGCTCTCAATTGATCATTCATATCTGATCTCCATTGGTAAAATCCCAACCTTGAAGAACACACTTCCAAAGAGATGAGAGAAAAAATATGATTTAGATCTCTAAGAGCAATTTCTCTCAATTCACTCCTCCCAAAAAACTCACTTAGGCTTATGAGAATTCTGTGGCAGTTGGGGATGTGCCCCAGGCATAATGGACAATGAAGATATGATTAAAATATTTTGACTGTTAAAAAAAACTAATTTTAAATCCTTTCTGGGTGGCCAGTCAATTTCATAGGGTTGGGAGAATCTAGAACTAAAGGATAAGACTAGTAGCGCAAATCTTTTTGAGCATTTGAAAGCCAAATAAGAAGATGTGCAAAGGAAGAGTTAGGAGAAGCCAAAAGAGGTGTACACGATCAGGAGACGTGGTGGTGTAATGCTGATGTGCAACACGCCATTACGGAAAAAAAATGCTTTAAGGAGTGACAAAGAGATAGATGCTAGAGTCTTATGAGCTCTATAAGCAAGCTAAGAAGTTGAGTAGTAAAACAGTAGGGGAAGCTAAAAAGAGAGCATATGATGATCTGTATAATAGGCTAGGTACAAAAGAATGAGAGAATGATATTTTCAAGATAGCTAAAGCTAGAGAATAAATAACTAGGGACTTGAGTCATGTTAAGTGTGTTAAGCATGAGGATGGAAGAGTTTTAATGCAGGATAAAACTATTTTAGATAGATGGAGCGATTACTTTTGGAACCTACTCAATGGAACACATGTGAGAGAATTAAACTTGGAGGGGTATGCTTCACAGGAAGGGAGACATTGGGTATTCTATCGCAGAGTTAGTACCACAGAGGTGAAAAAGCTTTAAAAAGAATGAAATCGGGGAAAGCATTTGGACCGGATGATATACCAATTGAAGTGTGGAAATGTCTGGGAGAAGTTGGGATTTAATGGCTAACTAGGCTCTTTAATAGGATTTTGGAAACTGGAAAAATGCTAGATTCGTGGAGGCACAACATTGTGGTACCAATTTATAAAAATAATGAGGATATTCAGAACTGCTCGATTTATAGAGGGTTAAAACTTATGAGTCATACAATGAAATTGTGTGAGAGGGTTATAGAATGAAGACTTAGGAGTTTAACCACTATTTTGGAGAATCAATTTGGATTTATGCCGGGTAGGGCTACTACGGAGGCCATCTTATTGCTTAGATAAATTATAGAAAAATTGGGAGGAGCGTAAGAGTTTGCATACGGTTTTTATTGATTTGGAGAAAGCTCATGATAGGATCCCCATGGAGTTAATTTGTTGGGTGCTTGGAAGGAAGAAAATGTCTCAATGTTATGTCGATATCATTAAGAATATGTATGAAGAGGATGTAACAAGTGTTCGCATAGTAGGTGGGATGTCCAATGAATTCCCAGTGTCAGTAGGACTACATCAAGGGTCGACCTTAAGTTCATAGCTCTTTGCTTTGGTTATGGATGAGTTGACAAAACATCTGCAAGAAGATGTACCTTGGTGCATGTTATTTGCAGATGATTTTGTCTTAATTGATGAGACTAATGAATGTTCATGTCAGAAATTAGATAAGTGACGAAAGACTTTAGAGAGTAAGAGTTTTAAAATTAGTCGTTCGAAGACAGAGTATCTAGTGTGCAACTTTGGTTGTGAATCACGAGGGAGGAGTAACGCAATTGAGATTGAAAGCGTGGAGGTCTCAGAGTATGAGACTTTTCGATATCTAGGATCTATAGTTTAAAAGAATTGAGCTATTAGAGAAGATGTAGACAATAGGATTAAAGCTGGATGAATGAAATGGAGAATGACGTCAAGAGTATTATACGATAGAATGATGCCAGCAAGGCTAAAAGGGAAATGCTATAAGACAATTTTTCAACCAGCCATGCTATACAGTTCAGAATGTTGGGATACTACGGGACAACATACGCATAGGATGGTAGTAGCAGAAATGCGTATGTTAAAGTGGATGTGTGGTAAAATTTGATCAATATGTTATTGTTTGCTATTTCGCATTTCTCACTGACGATATTGATATTTGATCAATATGTTATTGTTTGCTATTTCGCATTTCTAGGTGTTTTTCTTTTGTCATCTCAGTAATAAAGTAGTTGTTCAACCACCTTTTGTACGTCCTCTAGTTTTCACAGCTCTAATATGGAATGTACTGTTGTATCTACTTATAAAGTGTTTTGAAAAGGGTCCACTGATTTTGGTTTGATCTCTGATAAAATGTAGAGTAATGGAACTTGTCAAGGCTGGGACTTCTAGTTGCAAAATGTTTGGTGATCCATCCAGTCTAGATTGTATGTACCTGCAAAATCTACACCCTGCATCATGGTAAGCCAAATTCACAGTGCTTTATTTATGTTAAACTTGTGACATTTTGAGGAAATTTTGTGAGCACCATTTTGTAATTTTATGTCAACTTCTCAAATTTCAGGTACTCTGTTGCTTGGTATCCAATATATCGAATTCCAGAAGGAAATTTCCGTGCATCATTTTTGACATATCATTCATTAGGACATTTGGCTCAAAGATTCACAACAGATTCTAACATAATGAACCAGTCTTGGGTTGTTTGTCCGGTCTTGGGATTACAGAGCTACAATGCACAGGTAACTTTTGGGGTTTCACTTTGTCTATACTGTGTGTCTGTGTTGACGAAATAAATCAAATATTTATTGATCATCAAGAGGGTATACACAATAGGCGAGGCCTAGGAGTTGCATTAAGATATTTTATGATTACATTACAAAGTTTCCTGACTGTTAAAGAGATGTTAAAGATCATCCTATGAAGTTACAGTAAAAGGGATCTCATATGCCAGAGTTCCTGTCACTTCCAATATAGTCCTTTAACTATCCAGCCCCACATTGTTTAAGATTCTATAATTTCTTTCAAGCCCAATGCTCCAATAAATGGCATAGGGTGATAATGCCCGCCAAACTTTCTAGATTAATCTTCCCCCATACCTTGAATTTCAAAGTCTTAATGGCATTAACCACTGAGTATAGAAAGACTATCTTTTTGAGAAAAGGATTTTGTTGACATGTGATCCCGCCTTTTTTGTCAACCAGTGACCGACAAAAACACAGTTTTCGTTCACATGCATCCTTCTTTTACCCAGTACATACCAAATCCCAGATGAAGAAACAAAGTTTGGTATGGTAGGTAGCTTCTTCCTCTAAACCAATCGATAAGGAAAGCTTGCCTCAACCAATCACTATTTCAAAACTTGAAATGGGATGTGAAAGTTCCAAAGGAAACATATATTATGATCATTATTTGATTTATTTATGTATTTTTATTTATTAATTGTAAGTTGATGAAGCATATCAATATTAGAACTTAGAATCATGTAAGCGTTGCAATTCACTTGAAATGTTAAATAAAAAACACGCGTCCAGATTCTTACGACCCTGGTTCTTATTTACTTTGATATTTTGTAGAGTGCTGTTAAAGTACACAAACAAAACAATAAGGGGTGACCATCTGAATAGTTAAGGCTGGTGGTTATAAACTTGATAATTTTTGTTAAGGATAAAATGGACCATGGTAGAAATGAGCAGTATATATTGTTTCTATGACTCATTAAATTGTATGCTTTTTTGCATGCAAAGTCAATTAATCCTAATATTGATGAAAATATAGCTCCATAGGTATGTAAGTATTTGTTGACGTATCAGCCAGTATAGCGGGGAGATTACTCTGTTATCAAGTACTCTTACCCCAGAAGTCCAGCATTGCTTTATTTAAGTTGTGGGCCCCAATATGAATCAATTGTTCTAAATTTTGGATAAAATGTGGATCGTACGAAAATTCTATGACAACATTTAATTTATGATATACTTTTGGCAGGCAAGCCGGTAAAGAATGAGGATTGGTTCTAATCCTATTTGTTTGTAATAAGTAATAACTACCGCAGACTTACAAATACATTTTTTTGATTTTTATCCATGGATAACCATACAAATAGTGGGGATAAGAGAGTAAGAAAATTTTTCTGCCCACGATGTTGAAAATAGCTATTGTTCTTGACTATTCCATGGAGAAATATTCTTTGCCCCTCTCATAAGTTTATTTTTTGGAAAGCGAGTTGGGTTTTTATAGGATCCCATAACCTATCAACAAGATGCGACCAGGTCAATACCATAAGAAAGTAACCATGCCGCAGGTCCCCCTTTCCCTTCTCTCACCCACTATGTTTATGGTTTCCCATGAAAAGAAAAACACACACACCCACACACCCACTGAGGTTCTATCAAATTGTTCTTGGATATCTGATATAGACAAAGGACTTTAAAATTTCCTGTCAGATGTGATCATTAGTGAATTGGTTTGACATGCATATCAACAATCCGGCATGAACCTATTTTGGCTGCAACGATGAAGATGAAAGTCATTGTAGTAGACAAGCAACTGCTACATGTATTACATGAAGCAGATTCCTATGGTTTTGTTGGTTTACCATAGATATCTTGTGTGTGAAATCTGCTAGTGGAAATCTTGAAATTGTTTTAGCTAAACAAGTGTGCATACTTAGCAACCTGAATGGTACTACAGGATCAAAGTTCATTGTTTCTTAATCTAGTCACAGATTTATCACACACTGCTCTTTTATTCTTATGCTGCAATAGATAGTGCATATTTGTTCCTTGTTGAAGTGTTTGTAATTCAACCAAACAGGTCACCAATCAAACGTATGTCACCGTATTAGGTAACTAACATAATAGTGATGCATTATCTGAGGCACTGTGTATGTGCATTCTTACCAGCTGCTTGCCAATTTCATTCACGGTTTCATAATACTTTCAATTATTCACTATATTTGATTCTGAACTCTGTGATTACCTCTATATTTAGGCGTCTGTCATTTGTTTAACAGTTTGGTTTGACACCAGTTAGACAGTTAGGCTGCAATGCTTCTTTTCCCAGTCACTGGATTGGATGCAATATCTCACATTTCTTTGAATTTTATTCACAGGGAGAGTGCTGGTTCAATCCTAAAATGCCTGCTGAATCTTCTCCTAGCGGATCTATGCACTGCAGCAGTTCTGAGATCCTTGAGGAAAGATTAAGGACTCTAGAGGAAACTGCACGAATATTTTCCAGAGGCACTGTCTTCAAAGATCATGTTAAAGTCACCAATCGGCAGCCTGATTACGAGTTCTTTCTTTCTCGGAAGTATAAGTGACCTTATCACTGACTGTTTTGTATCTCTACTGCCACAGCTTTGTACATCTAACCTGTATCCATGAAACCTGGCCACCCAAACTGTAGTAAATGTAAACACAAACAACAGTTGATGATGAGTAGGACTGTCATTGTATAGTGTATAGTTCAGAAACAGCGACTAGCTTGTGGAATAGTTTGATGAAGGAATCCAGTGACCAGTTTGAACGCTGGCTAACTTTACAACAAGGCAGTTGATAGATACTAACCAATCAGATTTCTGTTAGATTCACATTGTAAATTGTTGGTTCTTCTCATTCCATGTAAAGCCATACTGTACAAATTTCCGTTAGATTCACATTGTAAATCGGTGGGTTTTTTTTCATTCCATGTAAACCCATATTTTGCCCCCAAATTCTTGTTAGGTTCACATTGTAAATAGTTGTTAGCATCCAATACCAATATGAAGATGTTAGTGATTTCACATGGTGAGTGTTACGTTCAAATTTCAGGTTAATTTCTCACTTTGATCTTTTCTATGCTTAGTTTGCTCTCATCCGAATGCTTTTGGAATCTGTCTCTTATAAAATAATTTCCTAAATATAAATTGGACAAGCCTAAACTTTCTGTAGATTTATTATAGTTATTCTTTTTTCTCCTAGTGTAAATATACTTGCATCCAATATGGACGTTTAGGCTGAAAACATGAATCTGGCTATTTGGATAACTTGGTTATCAGAATGCAGCTTAACATCATCTTGAAAGTTATTCCAAGTTTCCAACCTCACAAAGCATATTGCAAATACAAAATTATCTCATGTTCTTTACTGCCATTACTTGGAATGCTTAGCTACCCTGTAGCAGTGTTTAAAATGTCTAAAAACGTGGATATTTCCTTGAAATAATTTTAGGATGTATATCAGATTTTGTCAGAGATATTTTCGTTTTTTTGGAATGGTTTATATGACTAAATATCATTAATATTGAGGACATATTGGAAATGAACTTCTACCAAATATCAAAATCTTTAAATAAAAAAATCAAATTTTATCCAATTCAGAGTTTTTTTTTTTTAATCGAGTTGTGATTTATTTATTTATTAATCATTAACGTTGTGCAAGTAATAATAAAAATAATGAAATGATTTTCCTAGACTAAGTATCTTAAAAAAAAATCAACTAATTGATCAAAAAATAAAATTAGAAATATTAGTCATTAGCAAAAAAAGTGAAAATATTGAAATTGATAATATTATTCATAGATTAGAATTTAGTAACCTTAAAATTGAAACTAGTGGCGACCATTGTAGTACTGAGAAATTGTTCCCACGACATACTGTGGGCAAAAGGACCAAGTTTTACTATAATACCCTATACAAATTGATGAAATTTTTGCAGTTATATTTTGTGTCTGAAAGTTGTAATAATATTCAAAAAAAAAGAAAAAATAAAACACTACTATTGACTTTTAAATTTAAAGGATTAAATGTTTTTCTCTGGTCTTGCATTACATGACATCATTTATATGGTACAAAACTGAACATAAAACAAATTATAGCTCACATCATGAGCATCAAGAGCTAGTTGTAATTATTATGTAATCCTATAGATAGTAGTTGTCACCATTTACTTTCTATTTCCTTTTGTTTTGTTGAAAAAATGAAAAATCATGTTGAAAATCTCACATATAGAGTTTGTCAAGTAAGATGATGGAAGATATAATGTTTATTTTAATTATTTAAATAAGTCAAATATGCCTTGTGTCCCCAAATTGTTGATTACCCAATATCCAATATTTGACGGAGAAGTAAATTTGGAATAATTTGGATATATTGAAAAAAAATTCAAGATATCTACAGTTGCTCGTATACCATACTTATCCCCTACCTAATTCATAGATAACCGTAACAGTACATCAAAATTTGGATAGATCTATGGATAAATATGGATATGTCTAAAAAATTTCAAACTAATATGCATGAAATATAATTAAATCCCTAAATTTATATAAGTTAATCAATTTTTTATGTCATTTTAAGCCTAATTGTGATTTATTCTATTCTGCAGATTATATGGCATTTGAGAGCAAACATGTTGGAAATTTGGAATTTTTGACGAGATGTGAAGAGATTGCTCAAGTGAAGCAATTTTTGCCATAGCTCGTGGTGTCAAAATGGCAACATATAGGGGTGTATGCCAGTTAAAGTAAAATACATGAGACAACTCATAACCCATAACCCAAACGCATAATAAAATTGGCCCAATTCGTTGTCCATCTTTAATCATACTTTTATTTACCTCCAAGGGTCTTAAATATCAACACCTATCATATTCCCACCCTAAAACAACTTCCAAAAGAATCTTGCTACCACAATGTTCTTATTAATTCCAAAATCAAAGTTTCCAACTCATAACCCAATCTCATAGTCCATCTACACTACCCATTATATACCCAATCTCTTAGCACATCTTTGGCTACTCTTTTCTGTGAATTTTTTTCTTTCTTTAGGATTCTTGTAATGCTATAAATAATAGCAATATTGAGAGATTGGTGGTCGTACTTCGTTTTTTCACAATTTGGAGAGACATTTGTAGAGAAACGAAGTGCTTGCAGAAGGGGGAGACAATAGAGATTTGAACCAAAGATTGTAAGTATTCTTCCCAATTATCAATGACATCCCTTTTTCCATTATAATATGCTAGGCTAATTTCTTATTATGGTTCTAGAGGAAGCCACTTTAGTGGTCTCTTAAAAGTTAATCATCTAGTTAAGATAGATTTTTTTTAATAGAATTTGTACACAACTTTCATTATTAGAATCATAATACATTTTATTACTTCACATATAATCCTATCCTATGTCTACCAATTTATAGTTTGTTATTAGAAAAATACTCTTTTAAATGCTATGCGTGTGGTATGATACATTTGAAAGGTAAAGAAGATTAACTAATTAACTATTTATTAAAAGATATAACGGCATATTTTTCGAAACTATATGACCAAATTTTATGTAGTTTTTATTAGTCATTGAAGAAAAATAAGCAAATATATATTTTATGTAGTTTTTATTTGAGATATAGTTTCTATAATAGATGAGGAATTTAGCGACCGTGAAAAAACATTATAACTGTCGCTAAATAAAACAACGACGAATACAAAATCGCTGCTAATAAAGGCGTCGGTAGGTCATTTAGCGACGGTTTTAGGCAATCGCTGGCATAACTGTCACTAAATATAATATAATCATCACTAAATATGGGACACATAACGACAATTATTAGCACTTTACGACGGTTTTACCTGTCGGAAAAAATTGAAAAATGGTCATTTTTTACCCTTTAGCAACGGTTGAGAACTGTCGCTAAAATCCATGAGGCACTCTGCAACAATTGTAACCACCGCTAAAATTCCCTTGATAGTCCTTTTAGCGGCGGTTGTAATCTTCGTTAATGACAATCATCAATATCATGCTTATTCTAATAAGCATATATACCCACATTTTTCAACCTGTAATCACATTTTTACATCTAACAACCCATCGCAGTTTTATACAGCTGTTTTATGGAAAAAAAAACCATTCAACAAAATTTCACTTCAATTATATTGTCATCAAAGTTAATAAAATATCAAAGCTAGTACAAGTAGAATTTCTTGAAGTATGATAGTTTAGATATCAAGTCAAATTTACTACAGTAAATGATACAAGCCATCATCATGTTTTTGAAAGAAATTAGTAGACAATGCTATGGAGTGTCCCATTCGATTTCCAAAAAAAATAATAATACGGAGTGTAGAGTCAATGAAGATCCCCATTATTATTTAGACTAGATGATGAGGGTCTTGTTGTTGCTAGTGAAGCTTGTCCGCTTCCTTCGTCTTGTGCCTGAAAATGATGAGTCAACAATAATACTCTAAACTTGAACCAAATTACAATAATTAATTGATTTATATTTAGTAAGTAATCAATGTCATTGGTAACTATATATGTACTTAAATAATGTAAATGCAAAGAAACATACGACTATAGTAAATAAGTTTGCAAACTCAGTAGGCACATTTCCATCCAACTTTTGAAAAATATACGTCAATGCTCTTAAATGCCTGCCTCTTTAATGTCTCTGTGAACTCTCTGTTGCAATTAGGGAACAACAATGTTTTGTGATGGCTGTGAGGACAACATCATCCTGCTAAACCTACTAGTGGTTCTACCAAAGACTTGATATGAACATGGCTCGAATCCCAATGCTCAAACTTGGCCTGAATGCTATTCTATTAACACCTTAGCAAGTGAATCTTCTTGGAAATGGATCTTGAGGTGGAATCTTTACTCTCATTCTCTAAAATTTTCTCCTATATGAATGAGGCACGCCATCAAACTTTGAATTCCAAATTTTCAGAATAACACTTTCTTAGGATCATCAGACCTTATCAAGAACTAAACCAAAAGCAATTGAACCTATAATAAGATTATAACAAAAACCAATAAAAATAGGGAATCAAAACACACACTATTATCCCAAAGACTACACAATCAAGAACCTAGTAGATCTCAAAAAGCACAAAAACAACATCAAATTGGCCCCACAACACCAAACAAACCCATTCAAGGGAAAACCATATAAACCCCAAATTACGCCACTAAAACCCTTAAAACCCACAAAAATCTTCAATACCCATTCCACATAACACCCAATATACCCCATTACTTAAACCACAATCAAATAAAAAACTTAAAAGAGGCAAAGTGATAGAAATCAATCAATGGGTTCAATAAATTGAAAAAAATGGAAAAAAAATAACATATTACTAAAAGAGAAAGATAATAATAAACAAACCTGTAAGATCCTATTGAGAAGTTTTCAAAGGTAATATACATTTTATTCTTTCCATGTCAGATCTTTGCAAAAAAAATCACAATGAAAGAAACTTTAAATAGTATAGTTGATAATGATAACTTTAATTTACTTACACTTATTTGTGTGGCTTTGTCAGATAAGGCCTGTCATATTTTTTTTTGTGCTGCAATACACACCTCCCCCTCCTCGCAGGTCTCCTATGTTCATGTTCCTACACCAATGTCATGAAGTCATGTAACTTTAAATAATAAAGCTGATAATGATAACTTAAAGTGTGGTGTAACATATTAATTACCATCTCAACCTTTAATTTGGGATTGCTTTTTGATCATCCAGTGTGTGGAACGCTTAGTTTCTTCTAAATTTCAATATTTTTTTTTTCCATTTTTCCTATCAATCTAGATAAAAACATATTTGTTAGCATTTTCTAGTTATTTAATTGAATCATGTAAGCTGGGTAGTTAAATCATTTCGTTGTCCAAGACCGAATTACGATCAATCGAGAATAATCGGTATTTATTAATTCATATTTTTAAAAATTTAATCATAGTCATATAAATAAATAAATAATTAATCAAAATACTATAAATTTATAATTATATTACTTTACTAATTCATCAAATGAACTTAATTTTATAGGTTGGAACAATTACAGTTACTTGGAGATGTTTAGGAACAACTCAGCAAAAGCAACAACAACTCAACGACTCGGCAACTTAGCAACAACAAAAGAAGAAAAATAGATCTGAAAAAAGAAAAAATTCACAAGTTTGTTGCATGTTATTATATTTTCTTATGCATCTAAAGATAGATATAATTTTACTACAACAAAAATTGGTGAGAACTTTTCAATACAGTTTTGTACCATTTGTCCATGAATGAAAACTGCAAGTATAAATTCTGTTAATTCTTACCAGGGGTGCTAACAACTGGGCCAGATAAACTGAGATGAGAAGGATAACAAAAAGGGTTTCGTACAAGTTCAAGAAAAACAATAACCAATTAGATAAAATCCCAATTTAGGTGTGAAATCTGGATTACAAGTTCCTCTTTACAAATTACAACTTCGAAACCTCTTTACAATAATCGTTTTGCTTTGTCGAAAGAAGAAAAAGAAAAAATCGTTTTGCTTTGCCGAAAGAAGGAAAAAAAAAAACGATATCTGAAAGAAGAACAAATCTGAAAGAAGAAGAAGAGATCTAAAGAAGAAGAACAGATCTTACCTGGAAGGAGGGAGGAAATTAGTTCTTCAGCTCCGAAATCAGTTTGTGTTCTTTAATCTTCAATTCGTTCTTCTTCTTCCAAGGTAAGCGCTTCCTCTTCTTATCGTGTTCTTCAGATCTTCTTAGTTCCCCTTCTTCTTCTTTCGTTCCTCTGCCTGCTTTGTCCGTTTTTCTTCTTTCTCTGCAAATAACAATTGAAAGAAAGAGTTAGGTTTTATTTATTTATTTATATATTTATTTATACAAACGATAAATAGGCGAGTCAACTCGGCCGATTATGCGGTAACTCACCGATTTAGCTGAGTCCGCGAAACCCTACTAATTTTTGCTCAATCCGGAACGATCTAGTCTTGAATAACGATTATTCACCGATTTAATAACACAACCTTTGAATTTCAATATTCGTATTGCAATTGCTCCATAAAAATATGAGAATCATGGCTTTTCAACCCAAATAGCTTACATTGTTTCAAATCAACACATCTGGATATGTTACTTGAGTAACCATTGACATATTGAGTAACCATCTGACACAATTAGGTGCTTCAAAGTCCAAAGACATATGTCCTTATTTGCATTAGCCATGTAAGAAGACTAGGACGATATTTCCCATTCTCATTTGGTAAGAGATCTTCTCTAATACCCATTGACTAAAGATCCTTTCGACATTAAGATGATATTTAGTCTTCCCACTTTCATTAAGCAAGGTGTATATCACATTGTCACACACATTTTTATCAATCTGCATCACATCAAGCTTGTGACGGATCAAGTTATGCTCCCAATATGGAAGATAAAAAAAATATGTTTTTCTTCCTCCATTGTTGCGCCTCTCCAACTCTAGTATTTTTCCCATGAGCTTTTTTACCTATAACTTCAACCTTAGGTGTCTTTCCAAATTTAATGTTAATATTCTCTACTTGTTTCAAAATATCTACTCCAGATAGTTGTATCAGTGGATTCCCTTTCTTTTCCTTGCCATTAAAGCAACCTCGGTTCAATCTAAACTTGTGACCAACATTTAGAAAAAGTTGATGACCCATGAAACACTACTTTTTTACTATGTGGAAGGTAGCAAGGCTGCACATCAAAGTTACATGAAGGACAACCTAGTTTAGCATGTGTATTGCACCCTAATAGGGTCCCTAACCCTGAAAAGTCACTTATTGTCCAAATTAAAACTGCTCACATTGTGAAACTTTCATTCAACGAAGCATCATATGCTTCTACACCAACCCAAAACTCCTTCAATACATCAATAAGAGGTTGTAAGTAAATGTCTATATCATTGCCTGACATCCGCTTAATAGGAATGATCATTGAAAGAATGAAGTTTACTTCACATTCCCTAGGAGTGTTGTACGAAACTAGAACCATTGGCCAAATGCTATAACTAGTACTCGTATTCCCGAAAAGGGTTAAACCCATCGCTAGCTAAGCCAAGGTGTACATTACATGCATCCAAAGCAAATTTAGGAAATGTTTAATCAAATTTTTTCCATGCCTCAAAATCTCTTGGATGTCGCATCAAACCATCTTGTTAGCCCCTCATTAGCATGCCATCTCATATCAGCAACGGTCTTAGAAGACATAAACAACCGTTATAACCACAATATCAATGGAAAATAACGAAGAACCTTTGCAGGTTGTATTTTTCGTTTCTTACCATTTATAGGCACATTATTTGCATTTCCCTTAATATTTGCTTCCATCTAGATGTGCCACATCATTTACATGTTATCTTTTTTTTATCAATTCCCCGGTACAACATGCAATCATTCGGACATGCATGTATCTTAGTATAATTAAGACCAAGTTTATTAATGATTTTCTTAGCCTCATAGAATGTTTTGGGGATCCTTGCATGCTGGAATGCATCATGCAACAACTCCACTATCATTGACACACTACAAAAAATGAAGTCTAAAACGGCACTTTCACGACGGCGTTTCAACAAAGCGCCGGTAAAACATTCTCAATATCGGCGTTTAGGAGGCCAAGCGCCGTGGATAAATTCAGTCTCAAGCAATGCCGGCGTTTATCATAAATCGCCGTTAAAGATGCACCTACGCCGGCGTTTCCTTTATAAAGCACCGGTAAAGAGTTAACAATGCCGACATTTATTCTCGAAAGCGCCGGTAAAGCTAAAAATCCCGAAAATAAAATTGTGTTTTTTTGGAAGCGCCGTATTAGATGTAAATAAGCGCCGGGTAAGAGTGAACAATACTGGCGATTTACTGAAAGAGTCGAGATAGAGTATCCAATACCGGCGGTTTAGTTAAAGCATCGGGAAAGAGTAACCCATACCGACGTTTAAAACAAAGCGCCGGTAAATAGTAACCAATACCGGCGCGTTGTTTTAGAAGTGCCGGCAAGATTAAAAAAAACCCTCCAACCTAGGGGTGGGCATCCCATCCCGATCCTGTCCAGTTCCAATTTTTTCGGGTCTTAATGAGATTGAATAATTTCATCCCGTCTCAATCTAGAATAGGATGGGATGGGAGGGGATGGGATGAAGATTTTCAATCCCGCCAATCCCGTCCTGTCCCGAACTAATTTTTCACTCTGGTATTGATGAGTAATATTTTCTAGAATACGTCCCTCAACTTTCTGCCATTTAAACATTTAGAAATACCTGCTATGCAAATTTGGTAGCATATTTTTTGCAGTTACCTATTACATAATTACTACATGAATATTAAACTCTCTCGAAGTTCAATTTGTATCTGATTTTGTTTCTATTACATTTCTACTAGATCATCAGATGATGGAACATGTCGTATCTGGGATATTAGGAATACCAATGCCAGCCCTCGCATTTACATTCCAAAGCCTTCAGATGCTATCACTGGTTTGTTTCAAGTTTACATAGTGTGTTTTGGTTGGTTGGTTGGCTGGGGTTTTTGGAATTTGGTAACTGAAATCTTAACTTAGAATTAACTGCAGGAAAGAGCAATGGTCCCTCAAATAGCACTACGCTCTCAACTAGCAATGTTCCCTCAACTAGTACTGATTCACCAAACCACCAAATATTGTGTTGTGCATATAATGCTAGTGGAACAGTTTTTGTCACTGGTAGCTCAGATAGCTATGCAAGGGTAAAACTGAGTGTTATTCTTTGCGTAGTGTACATTATGTTTGTTTAAACTTGTTCTCTATACTTACCAAATATATTGTTCAAGATTGAAATGCATTGCTGGATGCATATGAGTTTCTTCTTCAAGAACAAGCAATTTGCAGGTGTGAAATGCTTTGAAGTCTAACACAGATGAGTGCAAGCAACCAAATCATGAGATTGATTAAAGAAAATGAAATGCATATAATTAGAGCACGCTAATCTCATCCCGTCTTTTCCCGTATTGATCGCGTATGAACAGGATGGGTTTATCTCGTCCCATCTCGTCCCGTGCCCACCCCTACTCCAACCCATGCGCTCAATGATGAGCATGGTGCGGTTGTTACAACCTGTTCTGGATCTACTACTGGCCACTTAGTTGTGCTGCATGAATTGCAAGGAGTAGAAGCGGGGCTCAAGGCTGCTGAACTACAGGCTATACGTCGCCTGGACTTAAGCACTGATTCTCAGGCTGTTTTTACTTTCAACACAAAGACCACGACTACACCCTGGAACCTGAGAAACCAATAGGGCAGCGGACCACCTTGCAGCCTTGTTTCCTAGCAGTGAGTACATCACTGTGGTTCCTAGCTCTTTTGTTGAGGATTTCAAGAAGTATGTGTACGAAGATAGCATAGGCATTGAGTATAACAGATGCAGGTTCGGGGATCCTTAATAAACCCCAGCTCAATTTAAAAAAAATATTTATGTTGTCTAAAATGCCGATTTAGATGTTACAAGCGCCGGTAACGAGTAACCCAGATCAGCGTTTTTCTTATAAAACGCCGGTAACAATGACCCTTAACTGGCGTTTGCGTTATCAAGCGCCAGCAGAGATAAAAACCCCGCCATGCCAGTGCACACAAAATTGTGTTTTTTTGAAACGCCGTAGCAGCTGTAAATAAGTGCCGGTTAAGGGTAACCAAAATCGGCGCTTTAAATGAAGCGCCGGTTAAGGGTAAACAATATCGGCGCTTCATTTAATAAGCGCCGGGAACGATAAAAAGGCCAAATCTTCCCACCAATGGGAATAAAATTTTGGTTTATAAAACGCCGCTTTAGATGTAAGAGGCGCCGGTAAAGAGATAACAAAACTGGCGTTTATTGTAGAAGCGCCGGTAAAGCGTGAAAAAAACCCGCGAATTAATCCCGCTAATAAAAATAAATTTTTGTTTTGGAAACGCCGGGTTAGAGGGATAATATAAAAACCCTCCAGCGATAAGAAAAAACCCTCGACCTAATTCCCTCCTTCCTTTGCGCCGCTCCCTCATTCGCGCTCGCGACTTCCCTCCTTCCTCCATCCTTCTCCTTAGCGATTCTCCTGCTGCGACTTCCCTCCTTGCTCCATCCTTCTCCTTAGCGATTCCCCTGCTGCGCTCCCTCATTCCCTCTTCCCTCATTCGCTCTCTGTCTCTCTGTTGAAATCTCTCAAACACTGTGGTGTTGAAATCTCTGTTGAAAGCTTCAAAAGTGTTCTTGATCTTATTGATTAGATCATAAGTCTTTGTAAGTCTTTGATTCTAGATTGTTTTTTGTAAGGTTTTGTTTGTTTGATTGATTGATTTCATTGTAGTTTGATACAAGTGAATCTTGGAAGTAGTTTAAAATCTTAACTTGTTCTTGATTTAATGTAGCTAGGTTGGTTTGAGAGTAATGCTTAAAGGACTTGAAAAAATTATATGTCCTGTAGGAAATATCTTGGTTTGAATCACAACCAATATGATTTATAGTTGATAATTGGTAAAGTTAAAATGGGGATTGATGAGAGAATTACTTTTACAGCTCCTTTAGTAGAAAATTTTCGGGGCATGGACGATGATGTAAAACCTGGTGAAATTATTCTCGGAGATGGGCCTATTCTCATAAACACTGGAAGAAAGGCTGTTGAGATTTCAGTTGTCAACAAGGCAGACAGGTTGGTTCAGGTGTGTGCCACTGCTTTATGATTCCTTTTATTTTTCTTTATGATGTCGACAAAATCCAGTACAGGCTTTATACCATTGTCATAAGCACAGTGAATATATATTTTGTTTCAGATGTAATTTGGTCTTGTTGAATGCTTGAAATGAAACTAGTGTTTTATTGCTCTAAAGGAAATATTTACATGAGAAAACTACAAAAATAGAGAAGAGATTGGAGAGAAAGTGGGAAAACGTTAACCACCTTGAGGTTGAAGATCACCATGTATTTTGGAAAAAATTTCTTTGCTCTCACCCTGAGAAAACATTTCTACTATTTTGAGAAAAATCAAGAGAATGTCAAACTAGAGCATATCTTCACGATTTACAATCTAATTGACTACTTAATTATTCTAGTTATTGAATTTTATTTTCCTTTTATGAACACACACTACAAAAAAAAGCCCTTTAATAGCGGTTCAAAAACGCTATGGTAGGATACCATAGCGTTTTAGTAAACGCTATGTCTGCCAGCGTTATAGCGGTTTTAAACCGCTATAGAAAGTTTGGCTTTTATAGCGTTTTTAAAACGCTATGGTAAGTATACATAGCAAATTTTTTTTTTATTTTTTTATTTTTTTTTTATTTTTATCAACTGTTAATTATTTTCAACTCAATAGTATAAACATTTGCATTATAGAATCCAAATAGGATCACTAACAACAAAATTATAATTTTTTTGCTATCAACTCAAAATTATAAACATTCGAATCATCATATATATTGTACTATTGGTCGACATTGACATTATAAAAATCAAGCATTCCATTACATAGCACATTGCAACCCAATAGCAATATAGCAATGGAGAGTCTGTCAAAAGACATGGAGAGAGTGCTAAACTTCCCAGAAGAGATGGAGAAGATGCTTCACCCACCTGCACGCCGATATGTCAAGAATGCCAAGGCCATCTTCCGCACCCCAGCTGATATTTATGAGCACCCCACCTTTTACTCATTTGTTTTTGACATGCCAGGCCTCGAGGCCGCCAATATCAAGGTCACCTTTCTCTCTCACTAGTCTTAGACTCATGAGTTCAATTCAATTAATATCAATAGCTGATCTGATCTACTAATCTCTGCAGGTGAAGGTAGAGAATGGGATACTCCATGTGGCTGGGAAGAAAAAGAAGAACCAGCAGCAGCAGCAGCAGGGGAATGAAGGATGAGCTGTCAAGGCATTACGGATAGAGAGGAGGCGAACAAGGTACATGAGGAACCTCACTGCAGCAACAATACTATGTTCCCCTACTATAATTTGCAAAGAACCTCACTGCAGCAACATGCAGCACGTAACAGCAGAGTCATCGGCTCACCTCTCACACAAAAACTCACATTGCTGCATCAATCCCTTATAATACCCCCAAGAACTGCATGTAGAACCTCTATAACCACAGGACTTGAAAGTTGTTCCGGGCACAAACTACAGAATGCAAACATGTTCACTACACCATCTCCACACCACTGAGCAAGGTGAGCCCTGCCCTGCACACGCTGCCACTTGCTAGAAAAAAGTAGAGTAAACATCCAATGAAGGAAGAAAAAAAAAAGCCAAATTAACAATGAATTCAAACTTTGAGATGGAACTAGCAATCTGGTTTAGAAGTTTTGATGGGAATATTTTGCTATATAAAAATAAAACATGTTTGGAGCATAGGGTTCACAGAAAACAGGACTGACCTTTGAATTTGCATCAGCTTTGCTGTAAGGTAGTGCATATTCTTGAGTAGCCATGTCATCTTTTGATGGAAGTAGCGCCAATACATGCCCATTCAGTTGGTCTGCTAATTCCCTTCTCTGCGACACGGTTCCATGCTCAAAACACTGAAGGAGAACTCCAATTGTTATGCCATGCGCAAACAAGCAGAATGAACATAAAATCAGTTTCAAAAATGATGGATTATTAAAGTACAAATACCTTCATATACATAAACAAGTCTATATGCAAAAATGAGTCCTTACACAAGGCAATTTCATTCTATGACTGTATATAGTACACAAAATGAGTTATCAATATTCAGCACATAGAAAAAATGAACTACAATTGAATGAAAATTTTAATTTGAGAAAAAATATCATACATGTATTATCTACCATGCAAGCAGAAGATGTAACTTCATGAATGAGAAAAGGCATATCACAACAAAACCCAGAACAAGCGGCACAAAAGCAAAAGAAAAGTCATATCTTTATTCAAAATAAGCATCTGGGAAATAAATGCAACTTCATTCATTCAAAATCGATAATTCTTTCTAGATATGTCATTTTTGGAAGAAATGGATATTTCATTAAACATATAAGCTTACATAATAAGTAACTGCTATTTATTAATTAGAGAAAGTGGCAGAGCTGATTCTCTAGTATCTAAGAAACATGAAAACACTTGCAAGTTTCATAACATTTGAACATTGAGAGACTAAGATGCACAAAAAAAGAAGACTAAGGAGGGAAAGAGTGAAAACAACAGGAACAGAAAGAAATGCACTTTCCATTTGAAGCGTTATAAGCACAGAGTGCACTGACACTAAAACTACAAAGCAAGAGTGGGTAAAAAAAATTGAACTACAAACGGTCTTTTGTATTCAAAAAATTCACAATTCAAACATCAAAATTGCAAGTATTATGTACCTCAGCTACCAAATATGATAAGTAAGCCATAAGCATAACAATTGCAATTTCACGATCTGTGGAATGTCTGAAGAGAGAAAATCCATGTCAGGCAAAAGTAAGTATTGTCCAACAATCAATTTTTCTTTGCTTTATGCTTAAGGTTAACATTGATTTCACTCCTAAGTGAAGTAGCATGGAAGTCACTTGGTTTGAAGAAGTAATTATCTATGTATATGTTTGCATTACATGTGTTTCATATTACATTTTGTCCAAAATACTAGCCTTTCTTCCTGATTTGCTTTTACCAATGTCTATGTTTCTACATTTTCTGGACAATGATTTCTTTATAATTTTCTCATTACCATGGCGTGTTGAAAGCCAAATAAATAAAAGAAAATGAAATTTTTTTTGATAGAAATATGTACTAAACATAGTGCGCCAATGAAGAAAATGCATAATAAGCCACAAAATGGAGTTAAACCAACTTCGTATCAGAAGAAAAAAATCTATTGCAAAATAAAGTTCTAAAGTAAACAGACCCAACAAATAAATCATAATGGTGTAAAACCAACATCATATCTTGGAAGCAAAAGGTAAGCACACTTAATTTTACCTTCCAAAGTACAAAGTCTTTATGATGTAGGCACTAACAAGCCCCACCTGAAATTTATCATGGAACAAATAGTTACAGGGGGGAGAGTAAAAACAAATATACAATTAGGAAAAATAAAAGTAACATAGCTCATCATTCACCAACAAAATTTTCAAGTCATTGAGTTAAACATGCATTCAATTTAACATTCCATTGGCTAATGAATTGCTCACATATGCAAAAAATACCATGACAAAAAAAAATTCGGAGGCAGATAATGCAAACGCCCAAGACAGAATGATAAAACTTACTGCTATACCAAGTAAAGTACTTGTGAGAAAGAGATAAAGGAAGGTCCCAAATAATTTCAAGGCCGTGAGAGCATTGATATCGCTGAGGTCAAGTGATTGGACTGCATTGAAAAACACAATAGAGGTAGCATCATTCACTACTCCCTCCCCGAATACAAGACTGTAAAGTAACGGTGTTTGATCTTGACTGAGAACCTTCAAAAAGATCACATATTAATGATGAACATCAACCATCAGTAAAGCAAATAAGTGATAATTCAGGTTTATCTTGTCAAAGCACCTGTAACGTGCAAACCGTATCTGTAGCTGAAAATATGGCCCCTGTAGCTGCATATGTATATGCTCAATCATTAATATGTATACTGGTAAAATTATTTGATTTTGATAATCAAATACAACTGGATTAGTAGTCACCTAGAAAATCCCGTGTTGTCAAGGATGGTATCCCAAGCTTCGGGAAGACTAAAGATGAACCTACAAAGTTTCCAAGAAAATCACAAAGCATATTACAATTCGGGGGCTAATCATATTCTTCAACACCAAAATTTCGGAAAGGCTTTGAAACTCAGGCAAATGCAAGAATTAGTAAAGCAATCATATGTGCTTGTGATGACATAACATACCCAGAGAAATAATACAGAAGGATATTAGCGTGCCAACCACTCCAAATCCGAATATGGTTGAAAAATTGTGGAAGAATCGTTTTTTCTTGACCTGGAAACTGAAGATGCAGCAATAAATGCAAAGTAATTATCATGCAACACCACCCAAGTAAAGTTGCCTTGAATTTTAATGTTGGAAACCCGCTTATATCATGCAACACCACCAACTCATATTGAATTAATCTCTTAATAACAAGCAGAGGCAACCATTATTGTGTTTCCTTAACCGGGATAGGAGGCAATGCTTGAATCAATTGTTAAATATAGTTTTGGAGGTCCAACAAACATTAATCACTTGCATATAATTGTATGACTGTATGTCAGGTGGGTGTGAGCCTAGGTTCCCAATAAAAAAGATGTCTTAAAATCATAATGAAATGAGTTCTTATAGGATGAGATATTTTGATTTGACAAGTGAGTGGTTTTCTACTTTTCTTGAGTGGCTTCAAACAGGTTACTGCTTATAATTGAAATTATAAACTATGACATTGACATAATTGAAATTATAAACTATGACATTGACCAATGGATGATACATACTATTAGGCCAAGGGGTCGGGTCTGATCTTTTGTCTTTAGAGGGTCATCTGGATCTGCAGCACAGGGGAAACAGTACGAGTTCAAGCGTATCTTTGAAAAGAATTGCAGTCACCACAATATAAGACATCACCAAAGCTGGACTATATGCAGATTGGTCAAATTATGATAATTGAACAAAATTACAATCAGATCAAGGTCACAAATAGGTGGCTCAGCATGCATAGCTTCCCACGCCCACCCATCCACACTCACGGCGACCAGAAAATATAAAAATATAAAGAAAAAAATCCACATACAAATAGAAAATTAAATGAGACCAAAGAAGAGGAAGAAGAAACTTGATAGAGTTAGAAATTCAATGGAAGCTAGTGAAAAATGAAGGATACCTCTTAAAAACTCTATAGCTTCATCTAGCACAAGATTCAGCAATTGATCATATCCTTTTTAGAGTCCCTGTGACTAAGAGCACAATATGATTCAGTCAACCCTTCAGTGTCTTATTTAGTTAAGTTCAGACCCTGAACACAAACCACAAATAAGATAACTAACTGAAAGTTTCAAATTAAAAATGCCAAACAATGTAGGGAAACATGCAAACAAGCCAAGTGATGGTTTAGAAGTTTGGGTACACTTTTGAAATTAATTAAAATAATTTAAAAAAAAAACCCGTTATGTTTAGGTTAGAGAAGAAAAAACCACCTTCTCAAGCATTGTAATTGAAGATATAGTGAAGGCATACTGCATACCTCAATAGGCACAAGAGCTGTTGGAATGACCCTGAGTAGCAAAAACCAAGATAAGAACTCCATGAGACCAACAAGTAAATAGCTTAACAATAATGAATGATTTATGTCAATAAAGATTGAACAACTAAAAAAATAAACAACCCCCCCCCCCCCCCCCCCCCCCCCCCCCATCTTTCTTAATTACCCAAGAACATGGCAACCACCATCATATACCTTTTGAGATATCAAACCCATCAATCCAACACTTCCACCACCTTATAGTAAATCTATTCTTCTTCTTACCTACAAAAATCAATAAAAACTAAGACACCAATCTATAAAAATCAGTACAACACAAGTAATCACTAAACCAATCTCTAATCCAGAAACCCAAAATGAATGAATAGAAGAAGAAATAACTCAATATGATAACAAAAAACAATAAAAACCCATTACGAACCCTTAAAGATTGAGTTCAGAAGAACACAAACCAGTTCATTTCCCAAATCAAGAGCAACATCACTGAAGGCTTTCTTGTTGCCAGATTTGTTCCCACAAAACCCTAGCTAATCACTGCCATTGCTAATCTACAGCGAAAAAAATCAGTAAAAGAGATACCTGAGCTACTGAGCGATCGAAGAGGGAGAGTAGAACGGTGAGGGAGATGAGAGCAGTCGGAGAGGGAGAGCATAACGGTGAGGGAGATGAGAGCAGTCGGAGAGGGAGAGGGAGATACGGCTTCGGCTTCTGCTTCCTTCCTTCTTTCTCTTTTTCTTTTTTGGTTTGGATCGAGCTTCCTTCTTTCTCTTTTTCTTTTATTTTTTTGGTTTGGATTGAGCGGGCACTTTGGCACCCCCAGCGAAAATCACTTTCATAGCCCTTTTTAAAAATCCCATTCATCAATTGACCAAAAACACTTTGGGGCCCCCAGCGAAAATCTCTTTCATAGCATTTTTAAGAAAAACGCTATTACCATGTGCTATCTATAACCATTTGTGTTGTAGTGACAATTGCTCATTCATGAAAAGATTGACAGTCATTATCACTTCATTGAGGTGAATCCCTATTTGGTTTTTGACCGAAGGAGAGCATACGGTATGCGGTTGAACATAAGAGCAGGAACAACAGTTCGTTTTGAGGTTGGCTACATATTATTTTCCACTTATTTTCTTAACATAAAATTTACTGGCTTTCTAGCAATTGTTAGTCAGGCATAGGACATTTTACATCATCGTTCTGTCAATCAAGTGGTTACACTATTTCCTAATATGGATTCCATTGTTTCTTTCTACATTTTCTTGAAAATTATTGTGACTATTCTATATTATGAGTATATTTTGTTTCAGAATAATGGCCATAACTCAACAAGCATAGCACATCGAACTCGACAAGCATCTCGAAGGTTGGTGGGTAACGTACATCAGTTAGAGGTTTAGTATACCAAAGTAGTCTTCTAACCTCAACTTGATAATAAAATGAAAATGCAGGATGTCAACTGAACTTGCAACTTTGAACAATCAGCAACATGGGGTTACAAATCAAAAGAAAAGTAGCAACGATGTGTCATTTGCACAAAATTTGTTGTTGAACTCTCAACTAACCAGAACCAATCCACCCTGAGGTAGTTATTTCAATATGTTAGTATGGGGCCTTACCTACCCTGTCGAATCGTTAGAGCAACTTGCAATATTATCATGCACAGAATTGTAGTTATTGTCACATCTATTTCCATTAAAATGGTAAACTCTTTTGGTTTCTATTGCGACAGAAATGCAGTGGAAAAGGGTATGCAAGCAACTAATCTTTACTTAGCGAAGGTAAGTTTTATTAGTTCCTTGACATCAGATTACTACGAAAACAGGATGCTCTTATAATGTTGTCAAATTTTATCCTCTGAGCAGGCATGGTTTAACAATTCTCAACCCATGACGTGAAGTCACTCTTCTGAGTTAAGGTGAAAGTCCTTATATAAATTTTCTCTTTTTAATATGATAGGTAGATCTTAGCCCATGGTAAAACTATTTGATTGTAGCGTTGTCGCATATTTTTATATCAATTGATGTGTGCATTTGTTGCAGGAAGAGTTATGCAGCCATGCAAAACTTTCAAACATCAATTGGTATGGAAGCCACACAAGATGCATCTGGACGTGATGTCAGTAGAATGAGACCAGGTTTTGTAACCACCAGTAAATTCTGTGACGTTTCAATGAGTGAGAACAACTGCCAGATAGAGACGTTTATGTTGCCATCCAATTCATCCACCAGCTCTAAAGCCAAAGGTTTGTGTTCTGAACTATAATAACATTCGAGATGACTATATGTAGCTTACACAATTAACATGTAGAAAGGCTGATGGACTGCCTTTTAGTATTTGAGCGTACATACTGAGACGCCAATATTTAGCTTTTGCATTGCAAGTTGTGCATTCGAATCCAAAATCTTAGCAACTTTTTTTTACTGGATCTCTCTTGTATTATATTTATTTTCTATCACCAATTTTAAGTCGGGAAAAACAATCTAACAAAGTCAAGGGCTCGGGGTATGATATACAGTAGTCAACAAGAAATTTCACGACAGTCATTTACGTGATTGTCTAATCTCTTAATGACCCTGCACATATCTGAATTCATTTTCCTCCCTTTTCTAAAACTTACATTTTTCCATGGTGTTGTGTATAGATGCAGAACTGAGAGAGCGGATTCTTAAGAACAACTCAAAGAATGGTCGGAAGGTATTTCTTCTTGTGTCTTACTACAATTATGGTCGGAAGGTATTCATTTTGTAGTCTTCCATCTTCTTAAATTATGCTGGTAGATTTGATTAAAAGCTCACAATTGTGCTATCTATTGTTATTTATCCTTTCTAAATAAAATGTTATTTATCCTCACTTTTGGCTAATTTTCTTGAGAAAATTTTCATTTGAACCAAAAGCACCCTTGGTATTTTGTTGTAGATGTCTGTCTTATTTTATACTTGTGGTTTTCGTAGTCTAAAACTTCATTTGTGAAATCACTTTCCCATTAGTGTGATTTTCTGTCTTTTAATATATTTCCATTCACACATTTTGCAGGAGGTGAGCTTTTATGAGGATAGTGAGCCAATAATAGATGGAAAAGCTGGAGATCTCAAGGTCTAGTCCAACCATTAACCTTTTTTTTGTTATTAGTCCTGGATGATGAACCTTCATTGTAGGTCCAAGTTCCCTGACTATAATGATATTGTTTTCAACTATTGACTAGGGACTAGGAGCTAGGAGCTAGGAGCTAGGAAGAAGAAGAAAGAGCTTACCTTAGAGGAGTCTGTCGGAGTCGGACTGAAGCTCAGGTTCGTTTCTCTCACTCAGTCACTCACTGTCACATTGTCACTGATCTGTCGTCCTTACTGGCGAACATTGGAAATTTGCTTCTAGGAAGGTTTGATGCCTTTCTGTTCCATATATAATTTTGCAATTGATGTTTGGATATACTGATTAACAATCTTGTATTCTTGGTTCCAGACGGCAAGTTCTTCCTTCAGTTGTGCACCTTTTGGACATGGTCCAGGTAAATTTTTTTGAGAATTAAATGTATCATACTCATAACCATATGTTTATAGACATGCCAAAAATGACAATATTGATTCATTATACAAATCTCATAGACTAACATTTATGGAGGCATTCTTTGTGAAGTAAATATCGATTTTGTGGTTTCTTTTGCCATTGCCTCCAATTCGTGAATTACAGTTTACATTTGGACAATATTTTGAGTTTTCATTGCTCGAAAGTAGGCTAGTTATCATCACTATCGTTTCTGATATGTCTACAATTAAACGCTTCATTGACCGTGAAATGACATTAGTTTTGCTTCGGGTGGTTATTTGGCTTACACATTGAACATTATTGAACATTTATAGTGATTTCTATGCCGTATTTATTGCAGGTACTGCTACTTTCACCATTGTTGACTCTCAGGTAGTTTATTGCATCATACTTTTCCATCATTGATTTTGAATTCATGATTTCCTAGCCTTTACCATTAGGTATATCTTCCTTAACTATTCGTTGATATTTTGCAGATCCCCATCACATGACCTAATTCCATTGTTGGAAGGGCTGTTGTAGTCCATGCCGATCCCGATGATCTTGGAAAGGGTAATCTTTTCTTTTGATACTTGAATGTGTTCTTTTTGTTGAATGGATAGATCCCAACTTACATATAAAGTAAATTCTTTAATGAACCTAAACATTGTTGCATTTGATTGGTTGATGTTTTCTGAACAATGGAACTCAAAATAAATGAAAAAGAATAATCATATCTAATTAGTTATTATCACTACTATAGATCACCTCTTTTCTTACTTCTTCCTTAAAATTTTGCTCCATTCTCTCACCACCTAATGCTGCCTTGATCGACCATTGCCAATGGTTCATGCCGCTACATCTCTATTTACTTGTGATTGAAAATTTGTGAATTAGGAACAGCCAAACAAAACATAGCTAGAATCTCTTTCTACAAGTGTACAACTAAACATTGTTACAATTGATTGGTTGATGTTTTCTGAACAATGGAACTCAAAAGAAATGAAATAGAATAATAATGTTTAATTAGTTACTACTACTACTATAGATCACCTCATTTTCTTATTTCTTCCTTAAAAAACTTGCTCCCTGCTCTCACCACCTAATGCTGCCATGGTTAACTATGGCCAATAGTTCATGCTGCCACATCTCTATTTCCTTCTGATTGAGAATTTGTGAATTAGGAACAGCCAATCCAAACATAGATAGAATCTCTTTCTACAATTGTACAACATTCTGATATCAAACATCTCCTAAATAGGTTATATCTATGAGTGTATTGTTCCAAGTGCCTGGCTTCTTATTAGTTCTGTTTCATGTTCCAGGGGGACATGAACTCAGCAAGACCACTGGAAATGCTGGAGCCAAACTTACAAAGAATGCCTCCATAAATATCGATTTTGTGGATTCTTTGTGAAGTAAATATTGATTTTGTGGATTCTGTTTGAGCCAAACTTCTTCATTCATGTGACGTAAAATACGAAGACATCATTTGTGGTAGAAAATATACTATTTTTCTGTATTTAGTATCAGTGTATGTATCACAATTAGCATCATACTTTTGGAAACGTTTACTGCTTTTATCTTATGGGTGGACTGCAGAAGTGCTTGTATTGCATGGAGTTAACATCTTGACATGTTGTTCATGTTTTCTTTTGGAGTTATATTATGTTGATAAAGTTCTGATGTTCTAGAGTTGTTCTAAGGCTTTCAACTTGTTTATGTTGCTTCAGGTTCAGATAACGAGCAAGGCTACTTGATTGTTGTCCAACTTGTCTTCAACTCTTCATTTACTAGCTAGTAGCTGCAGTGTTTCTCTTCTTGTAAGTTCTTCTCCTGTCATTTTTGGCTTGTCCATTTGCCGTAAAATATTCTAGCAATATTACCTGCAAGTTTGCAACACCTAAATAATTGTCAGTCTTCAATACTACTTGCAACTTGCAATTAAATTATATACCTATTCTAGCAATGCTACCTGCAACCAATTTTTTTTTAATCCATGTTTCTTTTCCTGTTTTTACATGTAAAGTTTTAGACCAAATGAGCGGAGATGACAAATTTTTTTTGTAGGGATTATTTTAGAAACTCATTCAAAGAAGAAAATCCAGACAAGAAGGGTATTGCAGTGGTAATATACACAATCTCTACACTTAGTTTTACAAGTTGTTGTGTGTACATTTGATAATACTCTTTTTTTTATTTTATTCTAAATTGAATTAAAGGTTGCAAAGGAAGCTGGAGAGAAGTGGAAGTCTATGAGTGATGAGGTATGTAGATAAAGCTTATGTGTCTTAAGTTTATTAAGTTAATCGGTTTGGATTCTGAAATAGGTGATTTACGCTTGTGGCATAACAGGAGAAGCAACCTTATTTGGACATACATAAAGAGCTAAAGGCAGAGTATGAGGAGATTGTTGCGAAACTCAATGACAATGACAATGACAGGGAAGTAATTGATAATGAGAATGAACAAGGAGGAAAGGGTGACAAGGAACAGGGTGAAGATGAAAAGGTAGAGGAATGATATATAGTTTTAATGAAAAAGGCAGTATGTATGTTAATTTTCCATTAATTTTGTTAATGAAATTAATATAAGTAATTGTCTGTTATGTTAGGCCATTGTTCAAGTTCGGGTGGGGAGAAATGTAGATGGCATGGACCTCAATCTTTATCAACAATCTCTGTAGCTCCTACTACAGTTTCAACCTGACCATACAAGCTAGCCAACATATAACTTAGTACACTATGTATGAGGATGCAACATAGGCAGGTCTAAATATATGGTCGTTATTGTAGAAAATTGTACTGTGCTTTGAGTTTATTTGATATTGAAGGAGGTTTCAACAGATGATATGAGATTAGAAAATTCATTGTCTATTTTTCCGTTCCAAGTTAAGGTGCCTGAAATTACATTTTTTTTCCATGTATGCTAACAGAACCGGCGCTTTAAAAGTGTCGGTAAAAGGTGTTATCACCACCGGCGCTTTACAAGCGTCGCCACAAGAGTCTTTTGCGGCGCTTTTAAGCGCCATTAAAAAGGTTTTAATACAGATTTTTTAAACATAACCGGCGCTTTAAAAGCGTCAGCAAAAGGTCTTTATCGGCGCTTTATAGTGCCATTAAAAGGGTATAAATACGACGTTGGAATTGACGTATCCATCTTTTTTTGCGGCGCTTATATAAGCTTATCCGGCGCTGTACAAAGCGCCGCCACTGTTAATTTGAACCGGCGCTTCACTTAAATCGCCGGCAATCTTTTCGCGGCACATACCTTTACCGGCGCTTTAGAAAATGCCACTGATGATCAAAACCGGCACTTTTGTCGATATAACCGGCGCTTCTAAAAGCGCCGGGAAAAACGAATTTGTTGTAGTGACATTGCTTTGTCACTCAACCTACTGCACACTTAGTATGATCCAGTTTAACCAAAAAAGATAATTTTGAGTACTTTGAACACCTGTCCTATAGCTCTTGCTCTCCACCCTTAAGTAACTCATAATACTGTTTAACTTCATCATTCAATCCACTATTTATACACCCATCCTTCTACCCCTTCATGTGGTCCATGTGATGTGGAAGATTCTTAATGGGCATGGTGCCTAGAGCATGCAAAAACATCATGGAACATGTCTTGTATTGAATCTTGAATAGGTTGACTATCTTGCATTATAGGCATGAAAGTAGAATTCTGTCTTGCGTCCAACTCTCCATGTTGTAACCAAACAGTGTACCCTTCGAAAATTGTCTACAAATCAAGTGGTCATACACTATTTCTCTAGTCTCCAATTTTCTAAAAGCACACCGAGGACAAGGATCTTTATTCTAATTGTTGCGCCTTATTGCGGAAGCGGGTAGACACCAACAATTGCACACAAGTACCACAAGGATCCAATCAATTAAATAGAACAACTAGCAAAGAAAAAGATTAGAGAAAATTAAGAACATACCACAAGAGACACAAGGTTTACGTGGTTCAGCAAATTGCCTATGTCCACGGTGAGGTGATTCCACTATATTCAAGAACAAGGTACAAGAAGATGACAATTCTCACACAATCTTTCAACAAGAGATGAAACAATTCAAGGAATTATCTTTCTCTATTCCCCGTGCTTCACAGTTTTTCTACATGGAATCATCTAAAAAAAACACCTACAGTTCCTAGTATATATAGGAACAACAGTTTCATGTTTCGCAGCAGTTTCCTGTTTCCTAGAATTTATTTCCTATTCAAAAAACAGTTTTCAGAAGTCCAAACAGTTTTTCCTATTTCAAACAGGAGTCCAAACAGTTTCCTGTTTCAAACAGGTTTCCTATTTCACAAAACAGTTATGTGTTGTTTCCTGTTTCACACTATTATCATATGACTTGTTTTCAAATGCGAAGTCCAAAAACTAATTCAACCCTTTTGCATATTCAAGTATATTCCTCGGCTTAAAAAACAAGTTCTATCCATTTAAAAATATCAAAATTCAATCAAAACAAAGCAACTAATAAGTTAAATCCTACATGCATTATCATAAAATACAACTACAACTACAAAAATTTCTTAAAAGAGGAATTAAAATGCAAGCAAATAAGAAAGAAAAAGAATAAAATAAAAATAAAAAAAACTTGGAACTAAAGGAACTGGAGGATTGGGTTTCAAATTTCAATGGCTCAAATTTGTTTTCTATATCCCTCCCGCCCCTCCTCAGCTGCTTACATTTGCTCACATCATATTTTTATTTTAGAATCAATCACATCCTTGATCATTTGCTATAATATCATATGTATTCTTCCTCTTATCCTTTATCAAGAAGATAGAGAAATATAATGAAAGAAAGCTGATTCAAAAGGCAAAAATTGGTTTTGTGTTTTGTCTTACCAGAGAGATGAGAAGGGCCACGAAAACCGATACCAGGAGTGCCTTGAAGAAGAGACGAACCAGAAATGGTGACAAGTCGTAAAGATTACAAACCAAACATACAATATATTAAGAAGTAGAGGAGACTTTACTCACTCATATCACTTGTCTGATTTTGTTTTTGGTAAGATTTGAGCACAAAACAAACTCTGTCTCTCTCATCAATCTTTGATTGATTGATTCCTTCATTCTATTGTTTGTTTCTCTCTACTGTTATCAAAATTAGTTACTCCTTTGCTCTAATTTTTAATAGTTTTCATTGAATTTAAGGTCAGGTAAGTTGAGATTAGCCAAAGAAGTAGATGAATACTACTAACGATGAGGTTGCTTAGCATGGGCAGCAAGGGATCCATCTGGAATTCTCTCTCCCTACAAATTTAATCGCAGGTTCCTTCCTATTTATTTTCTATTTTTTACTATATAAATGCATGATTTATTTATTTATCTATTGATTAGAGCATACATGTTCTACAAACACCAACAATTTACCAATCAGGCAATCAGTTCATGGTTTGATCAAATGTTTGTCTGTTCCATCAAAAGGAACGAATCCTTAAAAAAAAAAAATTGGGAGAAGACTCAGAGCCACTTCCCATTGTTCAGTTGAAGATTTATTTGTTTTTCTGACTGTGATTGTGACTGTGTGAAGTGAATTCTTTCTATACTTTGGTAACACCCCAACCCACTCCACCCGATGATGCTTTCCAAAATATAAAATGCATGTGAGAAAAGGGTTGGAACAAATGGTAACAGGGGGATCACAGGATGATTTCTGAGCATGGAATAATGTATGAAAAGATTAAGAGGAATGTATAAGATTAATTTCTTCTACTTTTTTCTAATATACCCATTAATTTCTAATATATCATTAATTTCTAATATACCATTAATTTCTACTCACTACAACAGATTCGTTTTTACCGGCGCTTTGTAAAGCGCCAGTATATCCCCAAAAGTCCCGGTTTAGATCATAGACGACATTTTCTAAAGCGCCGGTTAAAATTATCAGTGTCGGCAGGTTTCAAAAGCACCGGACATGCTTATATAAGCACCGCCAAAGATATGTATATGTCAATTCCAACACCGTATTTATACCCTTTTAATGGCGCCTAAAGCGCCGGTAAAACCTTTTTCTGACTCTTTTAAAGCGCCGCTTATGTTAACAAACCTGTATTAAAACCTTTTTAATGGCGCTTGAAAGCACTGCAAAAGATTGTTTTGGCGACGCTTTCAAATCGCCGGTTGTGCTAACACTTTTTACCGACACTTTAAAGCGCCGGTTCTGTTAGCATACCTAGAAAAAAAATCAATTTTCAGGCACCTCAACTTGCATCAATAAAAAATAAAAACCTGTCATTGGGACGGAAAAATAGACAGTGAATTTTTAATATACACAAAAAATATACAATCTACATGGCAAGGGCATAAAGTTCTCTCATCAATTCAACATCATTTACAAACTTCACCTAATTAAATAAGTCACTTTAATTGCCGAAAGATGGCAACATTTTCTAGCCACTGATTTGCAAACTCTGTCAGACTCCATGTGAAAGTGCTACAAGGAATGCATAAACTCCATCCTTGATGTTCATCAACGTTTCATGCTTTCCTTTTTTCAACGATGAGACCATTTTTTACCACTGCAATCAGATCAACATTCTAAATAGTAATTGTCAGCTCCACCATGACTCAGTCCAATGCAACTTGAACCACTCGTTCAGATTCAACATTAAACGCACTCATGGCCTCGTCTAATAGTATAATCTTGGGTCCTTTAATTAGAATCTGGTGCATATGAGGTCGCTTGAGAAATCACTATGTCAACCATAGTTAGAGTAAAGAAGACCTGCAAGGCAGACAACAAAGACAGACCATTAATGATCAAATAATTCGGATCAGAAGACAAAGTTATGTGAATTGATCACTGAATATGCATATTTGGCCTTCTGCAACATCCTGTCTGACATGATGGCTGACAAGTGATTCACATTTCTACAAGGGATGCTTGTTCTTAATAAAACCAATGTCTATAAAGTTGAGAAAACATTTCAAAATAAACAGTACTAAACATGGTGTTCACTAACTAATCAAGAATGAAATGCTCATTTGATCTTCAATTACCATCAAGAGACTCATCATTTTGTCATCTTTCATATTCTGCTTTCAGATCTAGATTATATTCTGTTTTCAGATCTAGATAATGTCACAATGATCTCATTAACATCAGTAAAAAGTGTTATTCATAAAATTCTTCAAGCCTTTTCATATAATCTTTACACCGGCCTTTTACTTATTGAAAAAATACATTGTGTGAACTAGACCAAAATTAAAAGTATGTTGAGGCATCTTATTGTAGTTAAAACTTGGACTTAAAGTTACAACTTTAGACTTGGAGTTGATCGAGTAGTAAAAAACGATTATTAAATAAAGCTAATGCATGTGTATTGAAATTGCATTATAATTACAACACTGAAACAGTTGAAGGCGATTGCAGATGGAGTAATCACAAAGGATCATATGTGCTTATATATCAAACAACAGAATCGTGATCACAGCTATTAGGCACACAGAGTAGGGAGTGATTACCTCATAAAGTTTGTCGGACAAGATCCCCATATGATGAAAACATTTGATTCTTGAATTATACTCCAAATCATAATTGGCACCCGGGTTCACAAGCAAGTACCTCTACATCGAATTTGCACATTGAATGTCGTTACAAAAAGAACATATAAAATAAAACACACATTACAAAAAGAGTTGAAATCAACACTGAGACATGTAGGGAAATGTTTTTCTAGCACAATTTGAAAATACATTCATCAAGTATTATAACAGAGAAACAGAAGAAACAGAAAATGTTCTGAAATGAGTAGTGGTTAAGTGTTCAAAAACATATAAGAGAGTTATACACTCCTAATTTAAGCTTGTTATGTATTGGATTTTGAGCACTTCAAACTGTGCTTCAACACCCCAAGACAAGAATTCACTTGCCTGGATTGAGTGTTCAGAAAAACTGCGTAGTAAGCCAACATGCACAATCGCCACCTCATCAAATTTCTACAAACTTTAAAGCATAGGTTTCTAGTTTGTTTTGGTTTTTATGAAGATAAAACTAGGTTCCTATTTTGTAGGGAACTCATTTTTTGAAGTGTTTTGGTAGGTTTAGGGAGTTATTATAGGATTTGATTTGTGATTGAAAACAAATATATTGGTATTAGTTAGTTTTGGGATTTTATTTATTAATGACATTTCAAAGATATATTTCGTTTTTCTTGTGGATTCTAGAAATATTTTCAGTTTCTATCAAAGTTGATGACTCTATTCGTTGACTTTTGCAACATCAGAGTTTACCAGAACTTCAAAGACTAAGCTCCTTTCAAGATTGCATAATTACTCAAGAAAATAAAAAGTGGGTTATGGTGGTACATGTTCAAGTCTTGAAAATATATGAATTTGAAATCAAGATGGAGTTGGAACAAACCTGTATGAGATGTTTACGTAGAGCAGGTTTAGGGTCAGTCAGGAGACGCTTTGCCACATAAGGATAGGCAACCTGCATGCAATAAGTTAGAAACTAAAATTAATCAAATCAAAAGGGTTTGCATGCTGGAAGGCAGTTAATGCTTCTAATGCTTGATTATATCCAGTAAATCTCACAAGGAAATAGCCATTTCTTTGAAATGTTTATATGCAGTAGGCACTCAATAGTTAATGTTTTCAATTGATATATATATATTTTTTTTTTTACCAAGAAAACTTGTTTATCTGAGTTCATTGCCCAACTGCACACATGAATATAGAGAGAAAAATATTTAATGGTAAGCTCTATTCCTCAACAGTTACTTTGAACAAGCTTTCATGATACTAATTGATGAGATACTTCAATAGAATAATGCAGTTCTCACAGATCCATTTGAAAAAAAAATAAAAATAAAGATTCATCTTCACCTCTAGAAATTTGAAGTCTGGTTTTAGTGTGAAACATATGCCTTCTTGGGTCAATAGAGACCGAATAACAAAATAAAACTAAAATCATCCTAGGGAAGGAGGCAAGAAGGATATTAACATTACCAGTAACACTGCGAAAATTAAAATCTACTAGTCCTTTTTCAGATGAGTTCTGCCAGATAGCTTCTAAAGCTGGAACTATGGAAGTTACATCCGTTCCACTGGCAAGGAAACCAAGTCTGGTGAAATCATTTGCCATCTCAGCATAGTCCTCATTTACAGCATGGACAACAACATCAATCAAAATCTATTTATTTTGCTGCAAATACAGAAGGATAAAGAGAGTGAGCACCATGTTGCAAATAAACCAGAAGGCAACCTGTTCGTGTGCATGTATATGTGTACCATATGGCACAACACAGCTTCTAAAATCTAAAAATAGTAGATTTAGGAATATCCAAAGAGATACCATATAACCATTCTATTATGAATGAACACATATTTGACAAGGAAAAATTCGGATTCAAGCTGATGAGAAACAATACGCACCACTGTGCGACAATTCTGTTTTTCTTTTCCCTTTTGGTTTTTTCTCTTTTATATTTCATATTTCTTCCTATTCATAATCAAACTTTATTTACTAAAAATGTCATAATCAAACTTTATTCACTGAAAATGTAATTATCATTGTCTGTAGACCAAAGCCTCAAACTTCTGTTCAAGAGAAAACAAAGGGTTAAACTTCAATTACCATTTCTAATGAATACACTATCAATGTCACATGTCAATTTAACAATAAAAAGGTAGAGTGAATCCAGTGTTTGAAAAGGCTAATTCAGGAAATGAGGCATTAGTGTTTTATGATGCAAAGCTAGCCTGAAGGTGTAAGTTTCAGTAATCGAACAATGAAAATTACTAAAATATCGTGTACTAATCAAGGAAATTATAAAGACTCGATCCATGTAATTAATCATAAAAGTAAGTAAAGCATTGGATTTGACCTAAACCATGGACATGAATAACATAATGGATAACATAAGCTATAACAGGCATCGATATGTCATAACTTCACAAGTTTGTAACAAAAACATGTACATAACTAAAACACAAGTGCATAACATACCATGTACATAGAAATAAGGTCCAAAAGGAGACTTGAAGAATATCTATAGGTTCTTCGATCACCATTGTTCCAATGTTTTTACAAATAATTCATTCTCTATAACCCATTAAAGGATCTCCAATGGAAAGCTGATCCTAGACCTGGTGCTAAAGGGTATTGGTGCTAAATGCAATCTCTCCAACAAGCATTTTAACCTGTTCGACGACTAAAGGAATTTCCACATAAAAAATCAGTGTGTTCATGCAAGTAAAGAAAATTAACATATTAATTCAAATTAACATATTAGTTATTATCACTTTAAAAACTCACCGCTAATGTGCCTCAGATCCACCATTGTTTTGATCAGTTAGTCTCCTCAATGCTTGCATCATCATGGCCATATCCTCCTTCATTTTATTCATTTCATCACTGGCCTTTACATCTTTGTCAAGTTTTCTCCATGATGGCGCAACAATAGATGTAATTTGCATGTTTCAGACGACAATTCCTTGTTGAGATGCACATAATGACCTGTGCTCTCCTATTACATGATGTTTGTCATTAAATTCTAGACTCAGTTTTGATCCTTTTGATAGACTTGCTACCTTCTGTCCTAATGCTCGTCCACATGCTTTCCTATTCCTGGTGCTACCTATGTAAAGAAATTATTAATGTTAAAAATTGTAAATTTTAAGTACAATTCTATAAGAAAAATGGAGCTTTATATTGTTTAGATCGAGTGAGCAAAAATACCAGAAGAACTTGACTCAACATTATGGGAAGACTCCTCTGACCTATCATTTGTCAGTGGTCTTGGCGCCATACCTGAAAAATGTACAAAAAGTGACACATTACTAAGCACGCCTACTACATTAGTATATTCTAAATACTACCATCAATATCTTTCAATATGCCTCACTCCTCGTATTTCTCTATCCAGAATGTACCTTTAAGTAGATAATAAGATGATAACAATCATTTTTCACAGTTTTTGTAAATGCAGCTGAAGTTAATAGATTTCTACCTCTTTCATACGCATCTTGAAATGGGTAAACAAAAGAATTCAGTATGTTTTGTGATTCTGTCATTCTGCTGCATATCTTTTTTGCAAGTGAACTAGACAGGGATAATACCAAATAGTAACAATGAAATGGTGCTTAATATTTCAGATTTCTGGTTGACAATCCTTCCATTATTTACTTGTAACTTGAAATTTCTATTTGATTTCAGGCATTTTGTGATTTAGAACCTGTCTTCACATATGAAGGTACTTACGACATCAACAACATGATAGCAGCAAGAGAAATCACTGGGATTGGAAGCTTCAAAGCAGCTGCAGTTCGGCAACACAGTTGTATGTAAAAATTGAGTACAAAGTGAGAAATCTTGATCCATATTCTCAATAAATAGAACTCAATGATGTCTTAGTGCAGATATAGCAACTAAGATTTTTCACATTAAATAAATTGACTTGTTAATTTAGTTCCTACAGAAACAGAGCTGAAATTCAACAAATGAATCAGTTGGGTGCCAAATAAAGTTGTTATTAGAAAACCTATATTGGTATTGGCCTATTTGATTTTTAAGGTGGTTGATCAGGTCGGGAACAGCCTCAATCACAGACCATTCGGATGGTGCTAATAGGATTCAGAAAGCTCTTTCTATGGTAAAAAGAACATGGCGAAACAGAACTAATAGGGTGATAGAATAACCTCAAGCACAACACTATACTGTTGGTGTTTCTATACTCAGATATTTTAGGCGACAGAGATTATAACGAAAACAAACATACAAAAACATATATTATAAATAGGTAACAGAGATCATGTACAATCTCATGGCGAAAACAAAAACCAGCTCAAAAATAAATAATAATAAAAATACATCACAAAAAAAACAAAGAAAAAAAGCAGTAAATTCAGCAAGAAACCCTAGAAATCGGTTTAATACATTTGGATGATCGAATTTGTGCATAATAGAACATGCATGTGATGAAGAGAAGCAATGGAGACAATCGAAAGCGATTATAAAAGAGGGATTCATCAAAAACCAAAAACCCTATATTTGGAAATCATCAAATAGAGATTCGATTGTACCTTGAGTTTCTTCTCTTTGGTTGCTATTCGAATGTTCTTGAATGAGTACCACCACCACCACAATGTTTGACAAATTTCAACAGATTGAAGAGTGGTCAGACCGAGAGCGAAGGAGGGATGAGGGAATGAGCGAAGTCACGAAGGACTGGAAACGCTAAGGCAAGGGAAGGAGGAAGAAAGAGGAGGGAAGTTGCGAGCGCAGCAGGAATGAGGGATGTCGAAGGAGGGAAGTCGAGGGTTTTTTATTATCGCCCGGTGATTTTTTTTATCCCTCTAATCCGGTGTTTTAAATCTCTAATACGACGTTTTTTAAAAAACTTATTTTTATTAGCAGGGTTGATTCCCGGGTTTTTTTCGCTCTGTCCCGGCGCTTCTACAATACACGCCTGTATTGTTAGCTTTTTACCGACGTTTTTTACATCTAAAGCAGCATTTTAGAAAACATAATTTTATTTTCAGTAGGCGGGATGGGTTGGCGGTTTTTTATCTCTACCGTGCTTTAGAGAAGCAACGCCGGTATTGGTATCCTTTCCCGGCGCTCCATAAGAAAACGCCGGGTAAGGGTTACTTTTACCGGCGCTTTATAAGGGCAACGCCGATATTGGTTACTCTTTACCGGCGCCTATAACATCTAAACGGCGGTTTAGAAAACATAATTTTATTTTCATCAGCAGGATGGGTTGGAGTAGGGGTGAGCACGGGATGAGATGAGATGAGATAAACTCATCTCGTTCATACAGGATCGATACGGGACGGGATGGGAAAAACCCCATCACGACCTCGTCTCATCCCAAACGGGTTCAGGACGGGACGAGATCAGCGTGCTCTAATTATATGCATTTCATTTTCTTTAATCACTCTCATAATTTGGTTGCTTGCACTCATCTGTGTTAGACTTCAAAGCATTCCACACCTGCAAATTGCTTGTTCTTGAAGAAGAAACTCATATGAATCTAGCAGTGCATTTCAATCTCAAACAATATATTTGCTAAGTATAGAAAAACAAGTTTAAACAAACATAATGTACACAACCCAAAGAATAACACTCAGTTTTACCCTTGCATAGGTATCTGAGCTACCAGTGACAAAATCCGTTCCGCTAGCATTATATGCACATCACAATATTTGGTGGCTTGGTGGATTAGTACTAGTTGAGGGAACAGTGCTAGTTGAGAGCGTGGTGCTAGTCGAGAGACCATTGCTCTTCCCTGAAGTTAATTCCAAGTTAAGATTTCAGTTACCAAATTCCAAAAACCCCAACCAACCAACCAAAACACACTATGTAAACTTGAAAAAAATCAGTGATAGCATTTGAAGGCTTTGGAATGTAAATGCGAGGACTGACATTGGTATTCCTAATATCTCAGATACGGCATGTTTCATCATCTGATGATCTAGTAGGAAGGTAATAAAAAGAAAATCAGATACAAATTGAACTTTCAGAGAGTTTAATATTCATGTAGTAATTATGTAATAGCTAACTACAAAAAATATGCTACCAAATCTGCATTGCAGGTATTTCTAAATGTTTAAATGGCAGAAAGTTGAGGGACGCATTCTAGAAAATACTCATTAACACCAGAGTGAAAAATTAGCTCGGGACGAGACGGTATTGGTGGGATTGAAAATCTTCATCCCATCTCATCCCATTCTAGATCGGGACGGAATGGAATTATTCAATCCCATTAAGACCCGAAAAAATTAGGATGGGACGGGATGGGATGCCCACCCCTAGGTTAGATGGTTTTTTTTTATCTTCCCGACACTTCCAAAATAAAGCGCCGGTATTGGTTACTCTTTACCGGCGCTTTGCACAAACTGCCGGTATTGGTTTACTCTTTACCGGCGCTTTGAGTAAAAGGCCGATATTGGGTACTATGTACCGGCGCTTTACGTACAATGTCGGTATTGTTTGATTTCTACCGGCGCTTAATTCCATCAAATACGACGTTTCAAAAAATATAATTTTAGGGCGATCTTTACCGGCGCTTCAAAGAGTTAACGCCGGTTTAGGGTGAACAATCCCGACGCTTTATAAATAAAACGTCGGTTTATGGTGATCTTTACCGGAGCTTCAGTAGAAACGCCAGGATTGCTTGAGACTCATTTTATTACCGGCGCTTGGTATCCTAAACGTCGTTAATGATACTGTTTTACCGGTGCTTTCATTGAAACACCGCCATGAAAGTGTCGTTTTAGACCTCATTTTTTGTAGTGGCTTTTTTTTGTGGTTTTCTATTTGAACCAGAAGAAAACAACAAAATTCCAAACCTTTTCTACGTATTGCTCTCTTGTGACCACCCAACAGATGCATATTTGTTCTTGAGCTCTTGGATTTTTCTCGTCTCTGCCAGCCGAGTGAGAAAAGAGACGAAGAGCCGAACCAAAGAGTGAGTCAGCGACTTCTTCTTTCGACAACACACAATTATGCAGACAACACTGACAAGACAATCAAGCGTGAGAAGAAAGACAGAGAAACTCACCACAGTCACTTCTTCTTCCTCCTGTTGGACAAATCCAATAAAGTGGGCACACATATGTAATATAACGTGTATTGCTATCTTAAAGTGTAGTCCATCTAATATGTGATCTAATAGGGATGTTGGACTATAAGGTATTAATAAATAACATGGTGTAAATAAGGATGTAATTTCTAATTCAATGAGGGGCAGAATTGGAAATTCACAGCCCGTAAGTTGAAGGGTTGTGACTTATGGGCATTATAAATAGGATGGGTCCCCGATTGAGCGTATGCGTTGAAAACAGAAAAAACTTTTGGAATTGTCTTCTGTATCCTCTCAACAGAGAACTAAGGGAAACACTTGAATCAATCAGAAGATCCAAACAATCCAAACTTATCACAATCAACGGGGAAATCACTATGGATCGATCGGATATGTTTCCATTCTTCTTGTTTCCATTGAATCAACTAGAGTCTTAAAATTTTGGTTTAATTACAACACCTCCTCCTCTGAAACAGCAGCAGCAGATCTGATGTGATCTGAAAGATAACAAAGGCGATAGCTAGGTTTGTAATTTGGGGGCTGAAAACTCATCCTTTGGATTTTATTAAGACTGGAACAAAATCAGATCAGTTGGTTGCACCTTATTTTTACTGCGCCGAGTCTAGATCGAGCCACAAAAACTGATGTTTTATTCATAACGACTGTTAACACAGTCTTAATTAATCACAACCGTCGTCAAATAATATTATTCTGCAAAGGATAAAGAGCGGTTTGGACAAACTATCGCTAAATTGCCAATTTCTTGTGGTGAGTGTAGCTTTCTTGGTATCAGAGCAACTCCTGTTGATTCCATGTGAAATTATAAAGGAAAACATACAGTGATTATTTGTTTCATACAGTGATAAATAGATTCATATAGTTTATGTATCTGGACATGATTATAAAGACATGATTATAGATTCATATGAATAGCATGAATACTGTGATTATGGATTATGTATTAATACAGTGATTATGGATTAATAAGCAATTATGGATCAATACAGTGATTATTGATTAATACAACGATTATGGACCTACAGTGACTATGTATTCATGATTATAGACTTGAATCTATATAGATATGTATTCATTGCAATTGTCTTCATTGTTTCATTGTGAGTGTAATTGTATTCAGTGATTATATTGTAATTGTATTTACTATTGAAATAGATTACAATTTGGTATATTGTACAATGAAATAGAAGTTAAAAAAAAACGATTTTACTGTTACAATGAACAGTGAAAAACGCTTTCACTGTTACAGTGAACAGTGATATGCAATGTCGTGAATAGTGAAAAAGATTTCACTGTTACAGTGAACAGTATCTCCAATTATGCATTATTAAAAAAATATTGTTCACCATTGACTGGTGACTGTTCACGGGCATGTTGACTGTTCACGGGCTTGGTGATTGTTCACATATTGGGCCTGTTGCTGTTATTAATAATTGGGCCTGTTAGTACATTTTACTTTGACTATTGGGCCTGTTGTTGTTGGTAATATTGTTTTAAATTATTGGGACCAATTTAACTTTGGCTATATTTTATTTAGACCCATGTATTAATTGTATTAAGGTAATAATTTAGTTAATACTCCAAATTTATACATAGAATATAATTTTGGTTTCATGTATTACTATTGTGTTCCTTTTTTAAAATTAAAACCATTTAACTAATAGGTTGCCAAAGCAACCACTGTTAGAAAAATTGGTTGATTTTAAATAAGTGAGCATGCTACATCCATGTGAAACAATCGGCCCAAAGGAAAATTGTTTTGACCGGATAATCCCTAGTCTTAAATATGTGATAAAGTTTACTTTACCATGCTTTTATTATGTCAGTCCAAAGAAATGCATAATATTAGGCCGATTTCGTTGTGTACAAAGAGTACCACTTACAGATTGATATTTCTGTCCAAAGACTAAATAACAATGCTGTGCTAGGTATCTTGATATGAGTTTTTTATTTCCCTATTGTATGAATTTAAAAGTTTATGCATGTATGATGTGATTATGTTATTTATGTAATTTATTCTCTGTACAACTACTATGTCTGCTATTAGTATATCTGCTGGTGTAAATAATATTTCCATGCTTAATGGGACAAACTTCAAGGACTGGAAAGAGAACGTGGTAATCGTTCTTGGATGTATGGATCTGGACCTTGCCTTAAGGATTGAGCAACCCGCTCCTCTTACAGATGCAAGTACTCCTGATGTCAGGAAATACTTTGAGAAGTGGGAACGCTCCAATCGCATGAGTCTCATGCTCATCAAGCGAGGTATTCCAGAAGCCTTTAGGGGTGCAATATCCGCAGGGGTGACCAATGCCAGTGAGTTCCTTACTGAACTTGAAAAGTGTTTTGCTAAAAACGATAAGGCTGAAACAAGCACGCTTTTAGCTAACTTGATTTCATTAAAGTATAAAGGCAAAGGGAACATTAGAGAGTACATCATGGAGATGTCTCATCTTGCTTCAAAACTTAAAGCACTGAAGCTTGAGTTGTCTGAGGACTTACTCGTGCATCTAGTTTTGATATCACTTCCTCCACAGTACAATCAGTTTAAGGTCAGTTACAACTGTCAGAAGGAGAAATGGACTCTTAATGAGCTCATTTCATACTGTGTGCAAGAGGAAGACAGGTTGAAGCAAGACAGAACGGAAAGTGCTCATTTTGCAAGCACCTCTAAAGATAGGGGCACAAAACGAAAGAAGGAGAATGAAGCTGCTAAGGGTCCAACAAAAGAAACAGAAAGACAATGAGGGTTGTTTCTTTTGTAAGAAACCTATACATGTAAAGAAGGAATGTACCAAGTATCACGCTTGGCGTGATAAAAAGGGTATGTTTCTTGCTTTGGTCTGTTCTGAGGTTAACTTAGCTTCAGTACCTAGAAACACCTGGTGGTTAGATTCCGGTGCTACTACTCACATAAGTGTTTCTATGCAGGGTTGTCTGAGCTACCGAAAGACAAATGATGCTGAAAGACGCATCTTCGTGGGTGATGGAAAATCGGTAGAAGTGGAAGCAATAGGAAACTGTTGTTATTTGGAATTGAAAGACACTTTTGTAGTACCATCATTTAGATGGAATTTGGTTTCTATTTCCTTGTTGGACAAATTTGGATATTGTTGTTCATTTGGAAATAATCAATTTAGTCTTTCATTAAATTCCAATATTATTGGTACTGGTTCATTAAGCACATTTGATAACCTATATCTTCTTGATACTATTGCCTCATATAATGTCACCTTGCATGTGGAATCACGTGGTACTAAGCGTAAGCTAAATGAAGAAAATTCATCAAAACTATGGCACAAACGTTTAGGACATATCTCGAAAACGAGAATGAAGAGACTTGTGTCAGGTGGCATAATAGATTCTCTTGATTTTTCAGACTTTGATGTCTGTATTGAGTGCATCAAGGGAAAACAAACCAAGTAAAAGAGATTAGGTGCAAACAGAACTTCAGACGTCCTAGAATTGATCCACACATATATTTGTGGACCATTCCCTTCGGCTTCTTGGCATGGTCAACAATATTTTATATCATTCATAGATGATTACTCACGCTATGGGTACCTATATCTCATTCATGAGAAATTTGAGTCACTGGACATGTTCAAAGCTTTCAAAGCTGAGGTTGAGAACCAACTCAACAAACGAATTAAAAGTGTCAGGTCTGACCGTGGTGGTGAGTATTACGAAAGATATGACGGTTCCGGTGAACAACGTCCAGGACCATTTGCTAAATTCCTAGAGGAATGTGGAATCGTCCCACAGTACACCATGCCGGGATCACCTAGCATGAATGGTGTAGCTGAAAGACGAAACCGAACTCTTAAGGACATGGTAAGGAGTATGATAAGTCATTCTACCTTACCTGAATCACTCTGGGGAGAAGCACTAAAGACTGCAGCTTACATCCTTAATAGAGTACCAACTAAAGCATCTGCAAAAACACCTTATGAACTTTGGACAGGCAGAAGACCTAGTCTAAAACATTTTCACATTTGGGGATGTCCAGCTGAAGCAAGGCCTTATCGGTCGAATGAAAAGAAATTGGACTCCAAAACAGTGAGCAACTACTTCATTGGCTACTCCGAGCGATTTAGGGGCTACAAGTTCTATAATCCCACTATTAAGTCCATTTTTGAAACGGGGACAACAACATTTTTTGAGGATGTCGAGTTTGGGGGGAGAAATCAAGTAAGAGACATTGTCTTTGAGGAGGAATCAATTTCGACTCCTACTACTGTTGTTGACAATGTACATGTTCCAATACCTGTCATTGATCAAGAAGCAGATCTGGAACCTCAACAGGACAATGTTGAACTACTCCCTGCTCCAATTGAATTAAATATTCCAGAACCTCAAGATCAAATGCCATTAAGGAGATCCACGAGAGAAAAGAGAAGAGTTATTCTGGATGATTATATGGTCTTTCTCGAAGAACATGAGAAAAATGATGGATTGGTGGAAAATGATCCAATCAACTTCAATCAAGCCATACAGGATTCTAACTCTCAAAAGTGGATAGATGCTATGAATGAGGAGTACAAGTCTATGCAAGACAATCAAGTTTGGGATCTTGTCCCATTACCTGAAAATACAAATCCTATTGGTTGTAAATGGATATTCAAAACCAAGAAGGATTCAAAAGGTAATGTGGAAAGGTATAAAGCTCGTCTTGTAGCTAAAGGCTTCACTCAAAAGGAAGGCATTGACTATAAAGAGACTTTCTCTCCAGTGTCAAAGAAAGACTCATTTAGGACAATCATGGCTCTTGTTGCACATTTTGACTTTGAGTTGCATCAAATGGATGTTAAAACAATGTTTCTCAATGGCGACATTGATGAAACAATTTATATGGTGCAACCAGAAAACTTTGTGTCTGGAGACCCAAAGAATATGGTTTGCATACTAAAGAAATCCATCTATGGGCTCAAGCAAGCTTCCCGTCAATGGTACTACAAATTTCAACAAGTAATTGTCTCGTTTGGTTTTGAGACAAATGTTGTTGATAACTGTGTGTATCATAAGTTCAGTGGGAGTAAGCATATCTTCTTGGTTTTGTATGTTGATGACATATTGCTTACCACTAATAAGATAGACATGTTGCACGAAACCAAGAAATTTTTATCAAAGAAATTTGAAATGAAAGATCTTGGTGAAGCTTCTTTTGTCTTAGGGATTCAGATATACCGGGATCGTTTTCGGGATATTCTTGGATTATCACAAAAGGGCTATATAGAAAAAGTGCTTAAAAGGTTTGGCATGCAAGATTGTAAATCAGGAGATACCCCTATATCTAAAGGAGACAAATTCAGTCTTAAACAGTGTCCTAAGACTAAACTTGAAGTTGTAGAGATGCAAAAGATCCCCTATGCATCCGCTGTTGGGAGTCTTATGTGTGCTCAAGTATGTACACGTCCAGACATAGCATACATTGTTGGAATGCTTGGCAGATATTTGGATAACCCTGGGATGAATCACTGGAAAACAGCTAAACGGGTTATGAGATATTTACAGAGAACTAAGGATTACATGCTCACATACAAGAGATCAGATCAGTTGGAGATCATAGGGTATGCTGATTATGATTTTACTGGATGCCAAGATAGTAGAAAATCTACATCAGGCTACATTTATCTATTAGCTGGAGGAGCTATTTCTTGGAGAAGTGCTAAACAGACACTCATAGCTTCTTCCACCATGGAAGCAGAATATGTGGTGTGTTTTGAGGCCTCTAACCACGGATTATGGCTGCGTTATTTTGTCACTGGGCTGCGCATTTTGAATGACATAGAAAGACCACTAAAGTTATATTGTGACAATAAGTCAGCAGTTTTATATGCCAGCAACAACAGGAGCTCGTCTAGGTCAAATCATATTGACATAAAGTTCCTGGCTGTGAAGGAGAGAGTAGAGAATAAACAGATTTTCATAGAGCATATTGGGACAAACTCCATGATTGCGGATCCGCTTACTAAGGGATTACCACCCAAGGTCTTTCATGAGCACACCGCTCATATGGGTGTTATGTCACATGAGGATATCATGGTTTAGTGGGAGTTTTGTTGTTCTATGATGGATTTTTGGACACATTGGTGTAATTTAGTATTTTATGCATAAATAAAGTCTTCAGTCAATTGTCTGATTATTATAAGTTTGATCTCATTAAAGATTAAAGTTGGACCGGTTGGAAATAGACATGTTTGGATCACATCACATGTAATTTCCATGTTCTACATCCATGTTTGATCTATGCCATTTGATTATATTGGTATATGTGACTATTGATGGATTTAGTTACGCTACATGTGACGAAAGTCACTTTAATCCTGTATCAGTATAGTCAATGGACGAGATTGTTTCGGAATACCTTTACATGTGATAGCAAGTTTTGAGTTCATAAGGTTATACACATTACTTGTAACATATGTGGCCCAAGTGGGAGATTGTTGGACAAATTCAATAAAGTGGGCACACATATGTAATATAACGTGTATTGCTATCTTAAAGTGTAGTCCATCTAATATGTGATCTAATAGGGATGTTGGACTATAAGGTATTCATAATTAACATGGTGTAAATAAGGATGTAATTTCTAATTCAATGAGGGGAAGAATTGGAAATTCACAGCCCGTAAGTTGAAGGGTTGTGACTTATGGGCATTATAAATAGGATGGGTCCCCGATTGAGCGTATGCGTTGAAAACAGAAAAAACTTTTGGAATTATCTTCTGTATCCTCTCAACAGAGAACTAAGGGAAACGCTTGAATCAATCGGAAGATCCAAACAATCCAAACTCATCACAATCAACGGGGAAATCGCTATGGATCGATCGGGTATGTTTCTATTCTTCTTGTTTCCATTGAATCAACTAGAGTCTTAAGATTTTTGTTTAATAACAACACCTCCTCCTCTGAAACAGCAGCAGCAGATCTGATGTGATCTGAAAGAGAACAAAGGCGATAGCTAGGTTTGTAATTTGGGGGCTGAAAACTCATCCTTTGGATTTTATTAAGACTGTAACAAAATCAGATCAGTTGGTTGCACCTTATTTTTACTGCGCCGAGTCTAGACCGAGACACAAAAACTGATGTTTTATTCATAACGACTGTTAACACAGTCTTAATTAATCACAACCGTCGTCAAATAATATTATTCTGCAAAGGATAAAGAGCGGTTTGGACAAACTATCGCTAAATTGCCAATTTCTTGTAGTGAGTGTAGCGGTAATCTTGTGTATTCGGCACTTTTCTAGCTTTCTTAGACAATTCTGTTAAGAACCATACAAGATGTTTTTTGTTTTGTTTTGTTTTGCACATTGGATTAGTAACAATTTAGAACATGTTGAGTTTCCACAATTGGAATTTTTGTGGTTGTTCGCACAATATCTTGGAGCGCGTTTTGAAGTTAAATAAAATGAAAACGTAATAGACACTATATATGGAATAAGCTGAATCTTTGTAGTAGTGTTGTAAATAGGAGAAGCTTATTTCCTTCAAAAATCGTCAGCCATACACTTCAACAATCCCATAGTTAAAGCAAACATAGGGAATGAAAGCCCCATCGATTATTTGATTCTCACATACATGCAACATGTTCATGTATTGCTTTTCTTTAGTTGACAGAAACTTGACTTTGAAAGAGAAGCGTTTTGCATACACATTCATTTATTGCTTTCGTTGACAGAAACTTGACTTGGAAAGAGAAGGGTATTGCATACGTATTCATATATTACTTTATTTGACAGAAACTTCACTTGAAAAGAGAAGGGTATTGCTTCCAAGCAGTAAATCAAGAAAGGTATACAAATAACATCAGAAAGAACGTGAATAAGAAGCCCCTGATGAGGATGATCTCATAGTACTGGAAATCATCAATCGGATACCCTTTGTTGTTCAAAAGCTCTCAAAGAACCAACTATACTATGTGGTCCAAAAGAAGAGAACAATTTTTATATCTGAGTTGGACAGATTCAATCACTCATGATTGGCATCTTGGCCTTTTTTTTTTTTTTTTTTTTTTACCTTCCTTAATCCTTTCATCCCAAATGCTATGACAGGGTTTGAACTCTGAACTTGAAATTTCATCCATCACAAGTGTACCATTAAGCTTATACTCTATCCTCGCCAATGAAAAAGGAATGGAGGGAAGAGCCACCCTAAAGAAAGAATAAAAAAGAAGATAAAGAATTTTGTTAATTACTGCTATATACGTCCCACATAGGTAGCTAGCTATTACATTATCCCACACAACTGAATTAATTCAGGAGTTTTTAAGAGGATCATCAACGCTACTACTTCACTTGTAAGTCTCCCTTTTAGTACATTTTTCATGTTCCATGTTTTGTTTTGGTTTTTTTTTTTTTTTTTGTTAAAACGATATGCATAATATATAAATAAACTTAAGTACGGTTACAAAAGTGTACCACTAAGTCACAAGTGGGCCACTAAGCCATATGTTCCATGTTATGAGACTCCATATTGAGGCCTCTATTAAAATATTTACAGTGCCATGACGGAAACAAAAGGAACAAATTGTTAATAACTGGATGTCAAACCCATTCCATAGAAAAAGTAGGTTTAGAAGCATCATCATGGAGAATCTCGATAAGATTCGTCGAATCACCAACAAGGAAACATGTCCTCCACTCTTGTGCCTGAATGAAAAGGAGTATTGCTTTTGCCACATAACATTCAATCATGGTGCTATCAATAACCGTACCCACTATTGGGCATGCTAATGTGGCAAGGATTTGTCCATGTAAATCAACCGCATATACTCCTAACGCTCCTTGTTTAGAGGAGTTGAAGAAACAAACATCAAAACTGACGAAAATTGTATCCGGGTCCAAAACATGGGGGATTGGCCTAGGCTGGTTAGAACTGAGATTGATTTTGTGGTGTCTACCTGCCTGTGGATTATGCCCATGCGGGAGTATTTAGTTTCAAGGTGGGGTACCGGTGGGGTCTCTAGTTGAGATGTTGAAGTGTGAGAGGCAATCTGAGTGTCTGTTTTAGCTGTTTCAAAGATTTGTGGAACTGAAAGGATACTAATGGCAGGTTCCCTTAGGCTGGTAGAAACTTGGTGTGGTGAAAAATTACTAGTAGTGAACCAGTGTTTGTACCAGGAAGTCCAGGTTTGGTGGAAAGATGCGAGGAACAATTGAGAAAAAATTTTGGTTTTGTTGAAAATTGTCTTATTGCGGATCTGTCAAATGGTGAGGAGAACAACTGTAAATTGAGATAGCATCTCATATTTATCCTTAGGATGGGCCTTGGTGGTGTCTCACATGAATATAAAAAATCCGAAAATGGAAGGAGGATTGATGTTGGTATTAAGCCAATCAATGGTGATGATACATAAAAATGGTCACACCCCGAGTCGTACACGTGTCATGATGATCTCGATGAACTACAGGCCCCAGCATCAACCCAATGCTAATTCAGCCCAAGTGGTTTTAAGCCCGCTCACTCTAGTCTGTCAGGCGAACCCGAACTCTCATAGCATGATAAGCTCACATGTCTCATAGATATCCTCAATACTCATAAGCCCTCCTTAGGCAAGTATCTCGAGCATTAGCTTTGGACGGGAAACTATAGTTGTTATCTGCTTCCAACTAGGAAGCAAACACCAGAGTATATTCCACACAGGGAAATTTCATTCTATGGATTGTTCTTGGATTGGGAACTACTGTGGATCTAGGAGCATAGAGCTAAAAGGGAACTTTACTCCTACAACATGATTCCTAATTAGAGAAGGATTCCATGAAGATCTCGTCCCTAAACTACGCCGACGATGGCCTGGTTAAACCAAGACTCCTAGCACTATAAATAAGTCATGAGGTTGGTAAGTTAAGGTACGCTACAAATTCCATGTTACAAGATTACACCTTCCTCAGAGTCGTATCTGACTTTATCATCGGAGTGTCATCGACCTTGCTACTTGTGCAGGTCAACAGGTAAGCATGAACCAGGTCAAAGCAGGGAGCGAAAAATGACTGCATTAGTTTGGTGTCGTCCGTGGGGACGACATATTTCGTAACTTTACACTAAGCGTCGCCTCATTTCAAAGACTCGGAGAGATGGTGACCACCAGGTCACGTAACAACGAAGAACTAGGGAACACGTCGAATGTTTCGGCTATCCCTATACCACCTCCTTGCACCCGCAACCGACTCACGCTCCCGCACCAACAGCAGCAGCGACAGATCCCAGAATCGATACGTTGGTGTCCCAAATACAGCGGATTTCCAAAGCGGTGGAGACTCTCACGCGAAAAAATCCACCACTCGCTAATGGAGATCAGGAGCAACATGAACCTCCGCCTCCAGCAGATGATAGGGAGCAAGTGCTGGAAAGCCAAGCACCTACCAGTTCTTATTGGACTAAGGGAGGCTGCGCGGCTAACACTAAGGTCAACGCCACGACAGAGAGGTTCGGCTTTGGGAACTCCTTCCGCAGAGAGGTGCACGACCCAGACGTATTGTATCGCCTTTCCGTCCCACCATATGTGGATCAGATCATGAACGAGGCCTTACCGAGGAAGTTCACTCATCTGAAGCTCGACTCCTACGACAAAAACACTGATCCCTTCGACCAACTGCGCTATTACCAGCATGTAATGGCCCTTAAAGAAGGATCCAAATCATTTATGTGCAGAACCTTTTCCACTAGTCTAAAAAGCTCCGCATTGACGTGGTTCCACAACCTTCCGCCGAAGTCCATCGACTCCTTCAAAATGCTGGCAAAGGAATTTCTGACGTGTTTCGTTGGAAGCTAATATTTTTGAAAAGGCCCTCATTACATACTTTCCCTGAAGCAGAGGTCCGACAAGACACTCTGAGAGTGTGTCACACGCTTCAGCAACAAGCTGACCCTCATCGATGGGTACAACGAAGATACATCCGTGACGATCTTTACTGCGGGCCTAAAATAGGGAAAGCTCTACGAAGACCTCACCTTAGAGCCCCCTCTGAACATTGTAGAGATCCTCAAAAGCGTCCATAAACACATCATCGGGGAAGAGTCAATGACCGTAAAGAAGGAAATCGAAAGCGAGAGGAGGCCCTCCGCAGCCAGCGACAAGAAGAAGGGAAATAGATGCGAGGATGAGGAGCGAAGCAAAAGGAAGCGCGGTGGCAACATTCCGCACCCTGGTTGGTTCAGGCCGGAGAAATCATCCAACTATGTTGGATCCAGAGCGGTGACACCCCTAAACGCTAACCTGTCGGACATACTAAAATCAATGAAAAACTAGGAGGAACTTAAGTGCCCCCAAAGACATGCGGAGACCTCGCCAAGCGTGAAAATGGCAAGTATTGCGCGTACCATAAGGAAAGCGACCACAACACCAATGACTGCAAGAGTCTAAGGTACGGAGTTGAGTATTGGATCAACAAAGGCAAACTGAAAGAGTTCCTGCAGTCTTAGAAGCCAACGGAACAGACAAAGGACAGAGGGGAGACAATTAAAGAAATATAGGAGACTCTAGGGATAATATACGTCCTTCATGGAGTCAGACCAAATGAAGGTCAGTCATATAGGTACCACAAGCGGACACTACTGAATATGCAAACACAATATGTGGATGAAGACAAGCACATCTGCCACTCAAGGATCTAGAGACCCATTCCCACTTTGTCCTTTACAGACAAGGACCTCCAAGGAGTCTGAACGCCACATAACGATGCCTTAGTCATCTCGATCCCCATAGCAAGGTGGAAAGTAAAGAGAACTCTGATTGACACAGAAAGTTCACTTAATGTTCTGTTCTACAATGCGTTCCATAGCATGGACCTCAAAGAGGAAAACTTTACATCTTCGGAACACCCACTGATCGGATTCAGCAGGGAAATATGCTTCCCAATCGAAAAAATAAGGTTACTACGGTGGAAGGAGAGCTGCAGCTCAGGAAGGTCCTACTTCTGGGCTTCATGATAGTAGACTCACCATCATCCTACAATCTCGTCCTGGAAAGCGTCGCCTGACAGAATAAAGATTATCCTGCGAGCTAGTTCAACAGACAATTCACAAGCAAGGATACAAGGGATTCGCCCAAGAACACAAAAAAATAACTCTAATGTCAATTAAATTACTCAAATTAAAGGTCTCTCTAAAATCATCCCACAAGCTGGGCTTTATAGCTAAAACTCGTGATAATTTGAATTTTACCAAAAATAGCAAAACTCCAATACTCATGCTAAAACAAAATACGTAATAAAAGAAATAAACTGTCAGAAATCTGGCCCAAATTGGGTTCATAATCGCTTTCTACACAATAATTGAAATATTACTATAAAAAGAAAAAAAAAACTACTAAATTTGTGGATTCGGATGGGAAAACGATGGATTTTGGCCTCGAAAAGATGTGCAACAAGCATAGCTCACTGAGCAAGATATGCGTGCTGAAAACTTTCCGAATTGGGGTCGTATGCGCGATTCTGATACCCGTAGCCAAAGTTATGGCCAAAATACTAAAACACACCCCAAACTGCCAAATTAGAAAAAAGATTACAATTTCCTGCCATCTTTGTGTTGATATGCTACTTCAAGATATTTTAGTGCAAAAAACGTGCTATTTGACAACTCAGCATCATCTGAGTCAGATCCTCCTGCATCAGTCGCCCCAGGTTGGAAAGAACTCGTCCTCGAGTTCACAATAGCTTTCTCGGAATTAACAATAGCTTCGGGCAGCAGTCCAGGAGGAAGGTCCTCTGGCATTAGGTTAGAATAGGGATGGCAGTGGAGCAGATTTTCACGGATATCCGCCCCACTCACCCCGTTTGGGGTGGATTTGGTAAAGAGTTTTTGGATTTTGGGGCGGATACGGATTTTCAATCTGTATCGGTTTATTAATCGAGGCGGATACAGATTTAGCCATATCCGCCCGTGAATATTCGTTTAATTTGTGAAATTACTAAAATACCCTCAGTTTAATTAGTGAAATTACAAATATACTTTTACTATATAAAAGAGAAATGTATTCCCCTCTTACTCACATTCTCCCCCTCTCACTCACATTCTCCCCTTCTCTCTCACAGCAATTAGCAAAGGCGAAGGCGGAGGCTGTGGCCGAAGCCCGAAGGGTCATCCCGATTGTCCCTTCTTTTTTCCTTCACAGCGAAGGCGGAGGTCGAAGGCCGAAGGCCAATGCTCGAAGGATCGTCTTCGTCCCTTCTTCTCCTTCACAAACACTCGAAGATGAAGGGATTAATCCTCCTCCCTTCTTCTGCTGAGATTTCTCAAGGAAGATCCATCCTCCTCCCTCTTCATGCTGCTGCTGCGATGGTCTTCCTCCTTCCTCCTCCCTGCTACGACGACGATCTTCCTCCTCGCGGTGATCCCCTCCTTTCTTCTAATCCTCTTTGTCCCTTCATCTCAGATCTGATCTGTGAGATCTCAGATCTCAGATCTAATCTGATCTGATCTCTGATCTGATCTGATCAGCGATGAGATGATCCGTGATCTGAGATGAGATCTAATCTCCGAGATTCTTTTGATTGATTTTTTTTTTTTGTAATTTTTTGTATGATTTATTGTAATTTTATATAGATTCTTTGTAACTTTGTGTTACATCTGATGAATGAAGTATAATATCTGACGAATGAAATATAATTTATTGTAGTTAGAATATTAGATGAATGAAGTATAAAATTTACTGTTGTTATATGGAAGATGAATAACTAGATTTACTGTAGCAGGTTAGAAAACTCGGCTAGCATCGGCTGTACCTCTGCTGGCAAATCTGGAATCACTTCAGCTGCATTAGTCCCACAAGGCAGCAGAACATAGACCACGTCTCCACACTCAATCTCATCTAAAAACATGGACCTAGAAAGAACGTTAGTATTATTGACTGCCGGGGTAGGAGTGGTTCCTTCCTGACGAGGTGCCAACACAATCTGCTTCCTTTTAATGCTAAGGGAATATGTATTTTTTTCGCCTATCATGAATAACACGGTGATCATACTACCAAGGTATTCTTAAAAATATATGACAAGCATCCATAGACACAACATCACACCAAGCATTATCAAAATATTTCCTACCGATAAAAAATACATTAGGCATCGCCTATTTACTGTTACCTCATTGCCTTTATTAACCACAACAATTTGTACGGCTTGGGATGAGGATTTGTTTTCAACTGCAATTTCTAGACAGCCTATTTATACATTATGTTCTCACAACTGCCACTCTCAATGATCATCTTGCAGACTTTATCTGCAACTGTGCATGTTGAACGCAAAATATTTGTTCTCAACCAATCATCCTCTGAATCGCCCTTGGGAATCAATAGGCTCTTGTGAATAATCAGAGTCTCATGGCCATCCCCATACAACACATCTCCATTGTCATCAGTGTCATCCACAGGCTCTCCAAGCTCCTCAAGTTCGTCAACCACGTCTTCCTCAATCAGAAGATTGTTGTCCTTCTAAATAGGAGGTTTCATGCACTCATTCGCTCTATGCCCCAGTTCACCACATCTGAAACATCTAATATTTGAGTTATAAGTAACCTGCGGTGGCTGTTGGGAGGACGAGATTCTCGAGGGCAGACTGGCCGACTGTTTTGATCACTTATAACCATTGGCCTCCTGTTCTACTGTTTTTCCACAGCAAGTGCACGCTGGTAGGCTTTAGAAACGGTCCACAATGAGTGAAGGGTGAGGACATCCTGCAGGGTTTGTTGTAATCCCCCCAAATATCGTGCCACCATCTCTGCTCTCATCTCAGATAAGTCATTACGGGCTACTAATTGATAGAACTCCTCCGTGTAATCATCAACTGATCTCGTGCCTTGCCTCAATGAATGAAGTCGTTGAAACAAAGTTTGAATATAGCCGAAAGGAAGTGACCCTTCATCTTTTCCCAATCATTGATCTTGGCTTAGCTCTGCCCATCGCGTGATCGCTTCAACTACTCCCACTACGCAGATGCTCTGCCTTTGAGTTTGATGGCGACCAATTTAACTTTGACATGATCTAAAACTTCCTTATACTAAAAAATACGTTCTACTTCATTCAACCAATCAACGAATCCTTCGGTTTGTAACGTATCAGAAAACTCGGGTAGATCCACTTTGAAATCGAGGTTTCCATGACGATCCTCTCGACCACGGCGCTCCCAGAATCAAGAACGATTATGATATGAGTTTTCGAAACTGGAATCATAATCGTGATCTTCCATCTCACGATTACCGAAATCCTGCATCGTTAGACGTTGGGTTAGCTTTGCAACTTGCCTTTGTAAATCCTCAATCATCTTGAACCCTACGATCACGGTGAGGGGCTTCCTCGTTTGGAACCTACCCGCGATGACCACGACCACCAGCCGTGGAAATTGATGAAATCTCACCCATGCAAATGTTGAAGCTCTGATACTAACTAACGCCAGGAAGAATAAAGATTATCCTACGGGCTAGTTCAACAAACAATTCACAAGTAAGAATACAAGGGATTCGCCCAAGACCACAGAGAAATAACTCTAATGTCAATTAAATTACTCAAATCAAAGGTCTTTTTAAAATCAGCTCACAAGTCGGGCTTTATAGTTAAAACTCGTGATTATTAATATTTTACCAAAAATAGCAAAACCCCAATACGCATGCTAAAACAAAATAAATTAGCTGCCAAAAATCTAGCCCAAATTGGGTTCAGATACGCTTCCTAAACTATAATTGAAATTTTACTATAAAAGGAAAAAAAACCTACTAAATTTGTGGATTCGGAAGAGAAAACAGTAAATTTTGGCCTCAAAAAGATGTGCAACAAGCATAGCTCCTTGACCACGACGTGTGCGCCAAAAAGGGCTTTCTGAATTGGGGTCGTATGCGCGATTCTGATACTCGTAGCCAAAGTTATGGCCAAAATAATAAAACGCACCAAAAACTGCCAATTTAGAAATATTTTTTACGATTTCCTACCATTTTTGTGCTAATTTGCTAATTCATGATATTTTAGTGCCAAAAGCTTGCTATCTGACAACTCAACATCATCTTACTCAGATCCTCCAACATCAGTCGCCTCGGGTTGGAAAGAACTCGTCCTCGAGTTTACAATAGCTTTCTGGGAATTAACAATAGCTTCAGGCGACAATCCAGAAGGAAGGTCCTCTGGCATCAGGTTAGAAAACTCGGCTAGCAGCGGCTGCACCTCCGCTGGCAAATCTGGAATCACTTCTGCTGCACTAGTCCCACAAGGCAATAGAGCATAGACCACGTCTTCACACTCAATCTCATCTAAAAATATGGACCTAGAAAGTAGGTTAGTATTATTGGCTGCCGGGGTAGGAGTGGTTGCTTTCCGACGAGATGCAACCACAATCTGCTTCCCTTTAATGTTAAGGGAATATTTATTTTTCCGCCTATCACGAATAACACGGCGATCATACTGCCAAGGTCTGCCTAACAAAATATGACAAGCATCCATAGACACAACATCACATCAAACATTATCAAAATATTTCCTATCGATCAAAAAAGACACTGGGTGTCGCCTATTTACTGTTACCTCACTACCTTTATTAACCACGACAATTTTTATGGATTGGGATGACGGTCTGTCTTCATTTGCAATTTTTGAACAACCTCTTTAGACACTACGTTCTCACAACTACCTCTGTCAATGATCATCTAGCAGTATTTATCTGCAACTGTGCATATTGTGCGAAAAATATTGGTTCTCAACCAATCATCCCCTGAATCGCCCTTGGGAGTCAGTAGGCTCTTACGAACAATTAGAGTCTCATGGCCATCCCCATACAACACATCTCAATTGTCATCAATGTCATACACAGGCTCTCCAAGCTCCTCAATTTCGTCTACCACGTCTTCCTCAATCAAGAGATTATTGTCCTTTTAAATAGCAGACTTCCTACACTCATTCTTTCTATGCCCCTGTCCACCACATCTGAAACATCTAATATTTGAGTAAGAAGTAACCTGCGGTGGCTGTTGGGTAAGACGAGATTCTCGAGAGCAAACTGGGCGACCGCTTTGATCACTTGTGACCATTGGCCTTGTAATACCTACCTAATTAAATAAATATAAAAAAATTCTTATTTATTAATTGTGGCGTATATTGTAATCTCATTTATTGGGAAAAAGATAAAAAGTGTGTGTGTTTAGCCAAAATTTTGAAACCCTAATGTTGATGGATTGTTACTCAATTGTATTTGGGCTTGATTTTGGGCTTTTATTAAACTAATGATTAGGGTATTATTTTGTGAAAGAGGGTGGGTGCATTCGACAGTTCGGTGGGGGCGAATAGCCACCCACCATATATATATATATATATATATAAAACCTTTTTCCTTCCTCATTTTCTTTTCTCATTTTCCTTATTCTTTTGTGCGACAGGAAGAGCAAGATTGCTCTTCATCTTACCCTTTTCGGCAGCGATGAGGGCGAGAGAAGGTCTGAGTTGAGAGGGGTTAGAACACCGGTCTGTGAGTTGCAGGGTTGTACGTTCAAATCATTGAATTGGGGCATTGATTGATGATGGAACCCTAGGTTTTGTTGATGCATCAACATGTCTTCATGATGGCACAACGGAGGAGGAAGTTGTGATGGTGGTGAAGGGAGTTCCGGATCACTGGCAGTTGTGTGTGCCTGAACTCCGACTGAAAGGGGGAGAGATCCCTCAGGTGGAACCGATTTGCTGGAGAGACTGAATCGGTGAGTTCATTTTCAATCTCTTCTTGCATTGATTTTTTTTATGCATATCTTTGTTTACCAAGAATATGCTGTAGTTGTTTGATCAATTTGATTGGGGTCGCTAGGGAGGCTCCGAATCTTGGTTGTTTGAGGTCAGACTGATGGGTTTTTATTTTTTGTTTTTTTTATTTTTCATGAATGTGTGTTCATGTTGATCTTCTAATTTTGGCATCTTGATTGAATCCTATAATGGGTTTTTTTTATGAATCTCTGTTCATGTTGATATTCTGATTCTTTGCATATTTGATTAAATACTGTAATGGGTTCTTTTATCCAGATGATTTGAGCAATTTTTTTATTGGTTTGATTATCGTTTAGTTGTGAAGTTTCTACTGTTTAATTGATATTTGGTTATTGAGTATTGGATTTGGTTAAGAAATAACATCATAAATTAATTTAAATTTGCATGCTTGGGGTTGATTCTATTTACTGATGGGAACTCTGTTGAATCAATAGCAGGGTTTCCTTTTCAATGATTGATTGGGTAATTGAGTTAGTAAGCTTTCAACTTCTTATTATGTTCTACTGCATGCTATCTATACATTTATGGGATCTGTTATGTTCTTTCAATTTTCAGCAATTGCTAATTCATTTTCAGTAATTGTGTGCAGAGGAATTAGATAGATTCCACTTGTAATTAAGAACGGGCATTGAAGTCTATGATTGATTGCTTTCTAAATTTGTGTTCAGTCAAATAATTAGTGTACGACTAGTGCGATAGTAGCCAACGCAATCTAGGACGTTGCACTGGTTATCTAAGATATGCTTGAGGGACATTGTGTGAGAACTGCTAAACATGTGAGGTGACATGATTGAGAGGCTGATAAAATCATGAAATTACAAAGTATGCGTATGCAACCAAAGCAGTAGAATTATGGTGACATATGTGAAACCCGGATGTAGTGTATGAATGATGAGAAGTCAATAATTTGTCAAACATTGTTAATTGAAGAGGTTAGGTTTAGCTACAGTCCTCTTATCTAGGGTAAGAAATTTGCAAGCTACAAAAAAATTTATTTTGTGATTTACCATCATTGTAGAAATGATTGCCTGACATGCTATCTTCACTTGAATAACCCTTATGTTGAGCAATGAAAAGAGAGCCAATGAAGGAAAAATTGACTCAATAGATAATGAGCAATAGGGTTAATGGATGTCTTCCATTTCAAGTGTGGCAAAACTGAGTCTAGCATAAGAGCAGGGCCAATTAAGGATCAATGACCTAAGTACCAATTGCGGCAAGAGAGTGACAAAGTGTTTCATACTTGTGTAGATGAAAAATAAAGAAGAGGATCCTCATTGAGAACTTTGAATAGATTGTCTAAGTTGACACTCGCACAGAGGGCCCAAATGTTTTTATGATAAAGCATTAAGTAGAACAAGAGAAGTTCAAATATAAATGTCGCTAATATGTAATTAGGGCTATTGGGAGTAGTTTGTATAATGTTTTCTAAACCAATGTGTTACTTGCATTATGCACATAAGTGCATGTGGATTTGTCACAGTGGGGACCTTAGTTTGTAATTGGCAAACATGAAATTTTGGTGAATGGTATTGGAAATCCCATATCTCTTTATTGTATAAAAATACTCAAAGGAGTTATTTGACGCTAATTAGGAATTTGTGAATGTTTTCAAACAACTTAAGTTATGTGTGCTGTACTGGAATTTAACTGAGCATTTGTTTTATTTTGAGTATTTGTATTGTAATGCGAATAGGTGCGCATATTGTTTTTCATATGATGCAAAGAAATGAGATATGTGAATTGGCAATGTGTCAAATATTTCTTGTTCCACAAAAGAATGGTAGATACTGTGGTTGGTTTATTTATGGTTGACAAAGTGTCACCATAAAAGAGATTTGATTTTTAGTTGATATTTTTTTATGCTCTTTTCCACAACTCCAAAAAAAAATGTGAAAAGAAAAAAAAATTTGTATACAGACTTGCTTGTATACGTGTGATATTATTATGGTATGCAGACTTGCTTGCATATCGGTGCACCGTTCCATGTGAGTTCAGTTGTACGTGTAGATTTAGGAAATGTTTGCCATGGATCGAACTTCGGGTGAGATGACATGTTCCTCGAGGTGGCACCCTACTTGGAACATGTACGCTCAGAGTGGTTTCGAAGGCAAGGGAGGCACACTTGGGTGAGGTGTGTTCGGTACAAGGAGGATGGTGCGATTGTGGAAAAGAAGCGAGATTTTTTTTTTTTTTTGTATGTGCATGATTACCTTAAAGGAAGAAACTAAATGCTCGTTCAACCATTGAATGAGAATTACATGTCTTCCTAAAGGTAGAAAAATGTGTTTTGTTAATATTTCAATAATAGTCTAATATGATTATGAATTGTATTGTTGTTGCATTTATGAGGATTGATAACTCATAAATTTTATTTATTAGTAATAAATAATGCATTTCTATTTATTCGGATGATGACATCTTTGCCTCATGGAGGAACTACCTGATTTGTGGTTGTTATTGTTTATTTTGATGTTGTCATGTGCTGATTTATTGATTTTGGGATGAAGATTTCTCACACCAGCTTTATTTGCTGACCCAAGTGAGCTTTTGCTTCTTGGGTACATTCCTTTTGGAATGTAGCCGATTAGCCTTTCAGGTTTAGAGATTTTGAGCTGCATTACTGAAGTTTCGCTAGTGAGCTAGCCATGCCAGTCTTTTCCAGGTTAGATTTTTATTTGTTTCAGATGTTTAGTTCATGCTGCTATTTGTTTATTTTGTTATTGAATTTTCACGTCTCGAGTTTTGGGGGAAATGGATAATCCTACGTGGATTTTGGGATTTTCGTTTTCTTCGAAAATCGGGGCATGACAGGCCTCCTATTCTGTTGTTTTTCCACAGCAAGTGCACACTGGTAGGCTTTAGAAACGGTCCACATTGAGTGAAGGGTGAGGACATCTTGCAGGGTTTGTCGTAATCCCCCAAATATCGTGCCATCATCTGCTCTCTCGTCTCAGATAAGTCATTACGGGCTACCAATTGATAGAACTCCTCCGTGTAATCATCAACTGATCTCGTGCCTTGCCTCAATGAATGAAGTCATTGAAACAAAGTTTGAATATAGCCGAAAGGAAGTGACCCTTCATCTTTTCCCAATCAGTGATCTTGGCCTGGCCCTGCCCGTCGCGTGATCGCTTCAACTGCTCCCACTACGCAGATGCTCTGCCTTTGAGTTTGATGGCGACCAATTTAACTTTGACATGATCTGAAACTTCCTTATACTAAAAAATGCGTTCTACTTCATTCAACCAATCCATGAATCCTTCGGTTTGTAACGTATCAGAAAACTCGGGTAGATCCACTTTGAAATCGAGGTTTCCATGACGATCCTCCCGACCACGGCGCTCCCAGAATCGAGAACGATTACGATACGAGTTTTCGAAACTGGAATCATAATCTTGATATTTCATCTCACGATTACCGAAATCCTGCATCGTTAGACGTTGGGTTAGTTTTGCAACTTGCCTCCATAAATCCTCAATCATCTGTGTATCTGAACCCAATTTGGGCTAGATTTCTGGCAGTTGATTTATTTTATTATTTATTTTTTTAGCATGAGTATTGGGGTTTTGCTATTTTGGTAAAATTTTAATAATCACGAGTTTTAACTATAAAACCCAGCTTGTGGGCTGATTTTAAAAAGACATTTGATTTAAGTAATTTAATTGACATTAGATTTATTTCTCTGTGTTCTTGGGCGAATCCCTTGTATCCTTCATTGTGAATTGTTTGTTGAACTAGCCCGTAGGATAATCTTTATTCTTCCCGGCGTTAGTTAGTATCAGAGCTTCAACATTTGCCGGGAAGAATAAATATCATCCTACGGGCTAGTTCAACAAACAATTCACAAGTAAGGATACAAGGGATTCGCCCAAGAACACAGAAAAATAACTCTAATGTCAATTAAATTACTCAAATCAAAGGTCTTTTTAAAATCAGTCCACAAGCCTGGCTTTATAGTTAAAACTCGTGATTATTAAAATTTTACCAAAAATAGCAAAACCCCAATACTCATGCTAAAACAAAATACATAATAAAATAAATCAACTGCCAGAAATCTAGCCCAAATTGGGTTCAGATACGCTTCCTAAACAATAATTGAAATTTTACTATAAAAGGAAAATAAAATACTAAATATGTGGATTCGGAAGGGAAAACAGTGAATTTTGGCCTCGAAAAGATGTGCAACAAGCATAGCTCCTTGATCACGACGTGCGCGCCAAATAGGGCTTTTTGAATTGGGGTCGTATGCGCGATTCTGCTACTCGTAGCCAGAGTTATGGCCAAAATAATAAAACGCACCCAAAACTGCCAAATTAGAAAAAAAAATTACGATTTCCTGATATTTTTGTGCTGATTTGCTAATTCATGATAATTTAGTGCCAAAAACTTGCTATCTGACAACTCAACATCATTTGACTCAGATCCACCTGCATGAGTCGCCCCGGGTTGGAAAGAACTCGTCCTCGAGTTCACAATAGCTTTCTCGGAATTAACAAAGCTTCAGGCGACAATCCAGAAGGAGGGTCCTCTGGCATCAGGTTAGAAAACTCGGCTAGCTGCGGCTGCACCTCGGCTGGCAAATATGGAATCACTTCTGTTGCACTAGTCCACCAAGGCAGCAGAGCATAGACCACGTCTCCATACTCAATCTCATCCAAAAATATGGACCTAGAAAGCAGGTTAGTATTATTGGCTGCCGGGGTAGGAGTGGTTCCTTCCCGACGAGATGCCACCACAATCTGCTTCCCTTTAATGCTAAGGGAATATCTATTTTTCCGCCTATCACGAATAACACGGCGATCATACTGCCAAGGTCTGCCTAACAAAATATGACAAGCATCCATAGACACAACATCACACCAAACATTATCAAAATATTTTCTACAGATCAAAAAAGACACTGGGCATCACCTATTTACTGTTACCTCACTACCTTTATTAACCACGAAAATTTGTATGGATTGGGATGACGATTTGTCTTCAACTGCAATTTTGGACAACCTCTTTAAACACTACATTCTCACAACTGCCACTTTCAATGATCATCCAGCAGTATTTATCTGCAACTGTCCATATTGTGCGAAAAATATTGGTTATCAACCAATCATCCCCTGAATTTCCCTTGTGAGTCAGTAGGCTCTTACGAACAATCAGAGTCTCATGGCCATCCCCATACAACACATCTCAATTGTCATCAGTGTCATACACAAGCTCTCCAAGCTCTGCAATTTCGTCTACCACGTCTTCCTCAATCAGGAGATTGTTGTCCTTCTAAATAGCAGGCTTCCTGCACTCATTCTCTCTATGCCCCTGTTCACCACATCTGAAACATCTAATATTTGAGTAAGAAGTAACCTGCGGTGGCTGTTGGGTAGGACGAGATTCTCGAGAGAAAATTGGGCCACTGCTTTGATCACTTATGACCATTGGCACGCTGGTATGTTTCAGAAACGGTCCACAGTGAGTGAAGGCTGAGGACATCCTTCAGAGGTAGTCGTAATCCCAAAAATATCGTGTCACCATCTGCTCTCTCGTCTCAAATAAGTCATTACAGGCTACCAATTGATAGAACTTCTCTGTGTAATCATCAACTGATCTCGTGCCTTGGCTCAATGAATGAAGTCGTTGAAACAAAGTTTGAATATAGCCGAAAGGAAGTGACCCTTCATCTTTTCCCAATCAGTAATCTTGGCCTGGCCCTGGCCGTCGCGTGATCGCTTCAACTGCTCCCACTACGCAGATGCTCTGCCTTTGAGTTTGATGACGACCAATTTAACTGTGACATGATCTGAAACTTCCTTATACTCAAAAATACGTTCTACTTCATTCAACCAATCCACGAATCGTTCGGTTTGTAACGTATCAGAAAACTCGGGTAGATCCACTTTGAAATCGAGGTTTCCATGATGATCCTCCCGACCACGGCGCTCCCAGAGTCGAAAACGATTACGATATGAGTTTTCGAAACTGGAATCATAATCGTGATCCTCCATCTCACGATTACCGAAATCCTGCATCGTTAGATGCTGGGTTAGCTTTGCAACTTGCCTCTATAAATCCTCAATCATCCTGAACCCTACGATTACGATGAGAGGCTTCCTCGTTCGGAACCTACCCGCGATGACCACGACCACCAGCCATGGAAATTGATGAAATCTCACCCAAGCAAATGTTGAAGCTCTGATACTAACTAACGCTGGAAAGAATAAAGATTATCCTACGGGCTAGTTCAACAAACAATTCACAAGGAAGAATATAAGGGATTCGCCCAAGAACATAGAGAAATAACTCTAATGTCAATTAAATTACTCAAATCAAAAGTCTTTTTAAAATCGGCCCACAAGCCGGGCTTTATAGTTAAAACTCGTGATTATTAAAATTTTACCAAAAATAGCAAAACCCCAATACTCATGCTAAAACAAAATACATAATAAAATAAATCAACTGCCAGAAATCTAGCCCAAATTGGGTTCAGATACGCTTCCTAAACAATAATTGAAATTTTACTATAAAAGGAAAAAAAAACTACTAAATTTGTGGATTTGGAAGGGAAAACAATGGATTTTGGCCTCGAAAAGATGTGCAACGTGCCTAGCTCATTGACCACTACGTGCGCGCCAAAAAGAGGTTTCTGAATTGGGGTCGTATGCGCGATTTTGATACTCGTAGCCAAAATTATGGCCAGAATAATAAAACGCACCCAAAACTGCCACATTAGAAAAAAAAATTTACGATTTCCTGCCATTTTTGTGCTGATTTGCTAATTCATGATATTTTAGTGCCAAAAACTTGCTATCTGACAACTCAACATCATCTGACTCAGATCCTTCTACATCAGTCGCCCCGGGTTGGAAAGAACTCGTCCTCGAGTACATAATAGCTTTATCGGAATTAACAATAGCTTCAGGCGACAATCCAGAAAGAAGGTCCTCTAGCATCAAGTTAGAAAACTCGGCTAGCAGCGGCTGCACCTCCGCTGTCAAATCTGGAATCACTTCTGCTGCACTAGTCCCACAAGGAAGCAGAGCATAGACCACGTCTCCACACTCAATCTCATCTAAAAATATTGACCTAGAAAGCTGGTTAGTATTATTGGCTGCTGGGGTAGGAGTGGTTACTTCCCGACGAGATGCCACCACAATCTGCTTCCCTTTAATGCTAAGAGAATATCTATTTTTTCGCCTATCACGAATAACACGACGATCATACTGCCAAGGTCTGCCTAACAAAATATGACAAGCATCCATAGACACAACATCACACCAAAAATTATCAAAATATTTCCTACCGATCAAAAAAGACACTGGGCATCGCCTATTTACTGTTACCTCACTACCTTTATTAACCACGACAATTTGTATGAATTGGGATGACGATTTGTCTTCAACTGCAATTTTTGACAGCCTCTTTAGACACTACGTTCTCACAACTGCTACTGTCAATGATCATCTAGCAGTCTTTATTTGCAACTGTGCATATTGTGTGGAAAATATTGGTTCTCAACCAATCATCCCCTGAATCTCACTTGGGAGTCAGTAGGCTCTTACGAACAATTAGAGTCTCATGGCCATCCCCATACAACACATCTCAATCTTCATCAGTGTCATACACAGGCTCTCCAAGCTCCTTAGATTCGTCTACCACGTCTTCCTCAATCAGGACATTGTTGTCCTTCTAAATAGCAGCCTTCCTGCACTCATTCTCCCTATGCCCATGTTCACCACATCTGAAACATCTAATATTTGAGTAAGAAGTAACCTGTGGTGGCTGTTGGGTAGGACGAGATTCTCGAGGGTAAACTGGCCAATTTCTTTGATCACTTATGAACATTGGCCTCCTATTCTGTTGTTTTTCAATAGCAAGTGCACGCTGGTACGCTTAAAAAATGGTCCACAGTGAGTGAAGGCTGAGGACATCCTTTAGAGGTTGTCGTAATCCCCCAAATATCATGCCACCATCTGCTCTTTCTCCTCAGATAAGTCTTTACGGGCTACCAATTGATAGAACTCCTCCTTGTAATCATCAACTGATCTCGTGCCTTGCCTCAATTAATGAAGTCGTTGAAACAAAGTTTGTTTATAAATGAAAGGAAGGAAGTGACCCTTCATCTTATTCTTCATTTTTCCCAATCAGTGATCTTGGCCTGGCATTGCCTGTTGCATGATCGTTTCAACTGCTCCCACCACGCAGATGATCTGCCTTTGAGTTTGATGGCAACCAATTTAACTTTGACATGATCTAGAACTTCCTTATACTCAAAAATACATTATACTTCATTCAACCAATCCACGAATCGTTCAGTCTGTAACGTATCGAAAAACTCGGGTAGATCTACTTTGAAATCGAGGTTTCCATGACGATCTTCTCGACCATGGCGCTCCCAGAATTGAGCACGATTGTGATACGGGTTTTTGAAACTGGAATCAGAATCATGATCTTTCATCTCACGATTACCGAAATCCTGCGTCGTTAGACGCTGGGTTAGCTCTGCAACTTGCCTCTATAAATCCTCAATCATCCCAAACCCTACGATCACGGTGAGGGGCTTCATCGTCGGAACCTACTCGCGATGACCACGACCACCAGCCATGGAAACTGATGAAATCTCACTTCAAGCAAATGTTGAAACTCTAATACTAACTAATGCTGGGAAGAATAGAGATTATCCTGCGGGCTAGTTCAACAGACAATTCATAAGGAAGGAAATAAAGGATTCGCCCAAGAACGAAAAGAAATAACTCTAATGTCGATTAAATTACTCAAATCAAAGGCCTTTTTAAAATCAGCCCACAAGCTAGGCTTTATAGCTAAAACTCATGATTATTAAAATTTTACCAAAAATAGCAAAACCCCAATACTCATGCTAAAACAAAATACATAATAAAATAAATAAACTACTAGAAATCTAGCCCAAATTGGGTTCAGATTCACTACCTAAACAATAATTGAAATATTATTATAAAAGGAAAAAAACTACTAAATTTGTGGATTCGGATGGGAAATAGTGGATTTTGGCTTCGAAAAGATGTGCAACGAGCATAGCACGTTGGCCATGATGTGCGCGCCAAGAATGGCTTTCCGAATTGGGGTCGTATGTGCGATTCTGATACTCGTAGCCAAAGTTATGGCCAAAATAATAAAACGCACCCAAAGCTGCCAAATTAGAAAACAAATTATGATTTCCTGCCATCTTTGTGTTGATTTGCTTATTCAAGATATTTTGGTGCCAAAAACGTGTTATCTGACAACTCAGCATCATTTGACACATACACTCGACAATCGCTCGAACGCGCTGACACATACACTAGACAATCGCAACTGGCCCATAGCAGCAACTGCAACCGATCTCTCAGACAAACAGGGTAAGCCTCGAGCAACTTAACTCGGGGACAAGACACAGCTCGGGCAACAACCCCCAGCTTAACTGTCCGCAATATGCCCACTATCGGACATGAATATGCAGCAACGACCCCGAGTCGTTCACAATACAAAGCGATCAAGCTCTCTATCGCAGACAGACCGGTCAACGTCCTTTTCATTCGATCAGCCTGTGCCAAAGCAAGATGACAAGGAAAAATGGAAAAAATACAATAAAGACAATAAACACAAAACTGATAAAATTGCTTTCATTAACAGTTAAAACGAAAGGGGTACAATCACACCAAGGTTACTCCCTATAAGGAAAAGGTAAAGAAACAGAAGAGCCGAGCCCAGTGAAAGTTGGAACAAGGATAACAAGGATAGCGTTTGCACGCGCCACGATCTGGGCATCAAGGCCCACATTATCTTCCTCGTCCGACAATGCAGAGGTAATAGACAAATCTACTTATTACATCTTCTTATATCGGCTAAGATCCCACTCCAGATGCTCCTCCTTCATCAATGCCAATAGCTCCAGCCGGCCATGTATAACCCAATAGAACTCACACTTGCCTTGCTCCTAAAGAAGATCTTCCTTTCGCACTTTCGCGTTAACAAGTTCACGCTCCAGTAGCTCCAATTTGCCAGTCGGCATGTCGACCTGAGACTGCTTTGTGGTCAGACTGCTCTTCACAATATTAAACTCATGCCAACCCAATTTGAGCTGGTCCTCAGCCTTTCTCACCTCGTGGGCATAAAACTCCACATCGAATTTCAACTGTTGCTTCTCAGTAGCCTAGTTAGCTTCCTTCGAAGCACTTTTTCAGCAAAAGATTGCAGCTTAGAACACGCCTTAGCCGCAACATCTTGTGCAACCTCGACTTCTTGGCGGATTCGGCTCAACTGCTGCCTAAGTTCGTCCCTTACGGACACCGCCTCTGCTAGATTACGCTCGAGGTCCTTCGGACGACCCTCTGAGCCCTAGCGGCCATGGTTGACTGATCCAACCGCTTATCCTTGGTCTGCTTCTTAAGCCGCTCAATTTTACGGAGGGCATAAGAATATAACAGCTGCATGTGCGAGAAAACAAGCTCCAAGGTATATACTCTCTCACGAGTCACCTCGACTTCCGTTTCAATAACGGCCGCGTGGCTCGTGTGAGACATACCAAGCATAAGGTACTTTAAACCCTTATCCATACATCCTTCCAGCATATCCTCTTCGGGTTTTGAAGTATAATCCATCAACCAGCTGTGACACATGCTTATATGCTTCCTCGAAGCATACTCTACGTCCACCTCTTGTTGCCAGACTTGTGAGCTCATCTTTACCAAGTCAGGTGCGAACATGTTTATATGTGTGTGAACAGATTTATCCGTGCACCTGGATGAAGCTTTTCCGGATTAGGGATTACGCCAGCACCGCCCTTCACGGTTGACACCATCCTCAAGCTATCCTTCGTGGTTTTCCTTTGTAAAAAACAACCAACCCTTTATTGCGAGACGAATCAATGGGATTCGAAGGGAGAGAAGGAAGCAAATTATCCAAAGGACCATCCAACACTTGTAGTTGTGGCCTAGAATGGGACGGTGAACATTGCGGACTACTAGAGACACGGCCGGTACTACGCCCACCTTCGGGCAAGTCAACAATAGGGCGATCAGATTCTACCACCTCAGGTGAATCTTTTCGAGTGCTTTCTACCAGAATGGCCCCACATGAATCACCACCAGCAGAAGCCGCCATTGCAACCCGCACCAGATGGCCATTTAGAGTCTCGACCTGTGCGTCACTAAGGTTCGACCTGTTTACAACTCCTGCCAAGCACAGGTTATCTTTCTCCAAACCAGGAACACCAGTCTCCGCCTAAACAGGTTCAGCGGACTTGCGCTCCTTTCTAATTAGAGCAGGTCGTGCTGAAGACGACCCAACTCTAACGCAAGACCTCTTCCTCATAAAAAAAGCAAGCATTTCAGATGGCTCCTCCACATTGGACATAACAAGAACTTTAGCCCCAACAACCTTTATCTTCCTGGAAGGGGCCCCATCTTCCAACTTAATGCGTGACCCTCCATACAGAATGGGGACAACGTGCCAGTTGTCCCACAGCCCACTACGGATAAAGTTGAAAACTCTTATGACATCGTTCGCCTTCCTTTTCGGCAAAACAAAAAACGTCTTCATGGTGTTTTGCTTCTCTATGGGAAGAAGAGTTGTAGAAAACCTTCCTGCAAGAGAACACAAGTAATGAGAAGTCAGCCCGCTATCAAGCATATTGAAGTCGCAAGAAAAGGATGAACTTACGGAACGACCTGAACTGTCGCTCGAGTGGACGACCCATACACCGAAAATACTTCGAATCTGTAGGAGCCAAAAAACAATACTTCTGCCAGAACTTGAAATCATCAAGCAGTTTACCAAAGCAATTCAGCGATTTCATCTTACAACATCATTACTCTTTAGCCGATGAGAGGTCAACAATTGGATCACCTGCGGAGTCATGCTAACACCGGTCTCCTTAACACTGAGCAGAATAACGAGGATGATCTTATATCCATTGGGCCCCAACTGAGCCCGAAGAATACCTAAGAGATCCAAGAACTCACAAATCACGTCCAGAACTAGAAATCACACTCCAGTTTAAAGCATCCCACGATGTAAACATATGATACCGGCAGGAGGTGACACTGGCGCTTGGTTGCCTGTTAGGAGATACAACAACAGGTCCTCAAGGACTCCAAACTTTGTATGGATTTCGACAAGACCAGGCTAGGACATCAACTTGTCTTAAAAAACTCCAGGGCCTCAGCCAAAACAACATCATTAAGAAGTTTTTCTTGACGAGAACAATCTTTTAAGAACAATATTTTCGAAAGCAAATAAAGCAGAAGAATTAGATTCTGCATTGTGGGTTCCTGCCTCTTTTTCGCTGAACCAACGAACGATCAATTAATGTAGCGAGTGGCTCAAACAACGATTCAGACTCAATCATCATGAGCGGTACATCCCTTCAAGAGATGACTTAGCGAGCCGATGTGACGACCTACTAGCTCAGAGGGAGTAGCTGATGATACATAAAAATGGTCACACCCCTGAGTCATACATGTGTCATGATGATCTCGAGAAACTACAAGCCCCAACATCAACCCAATGTTGATATGGCCCAAGCGGTTCTAAGCCTGCTCACTTTAGTCCGCTAGGCGAACCCAGACTCTCACAACACTCTAGGCCTACATGTCTCACAACTATCCTAAATACCCGTAAGCCCTCCTTAGGTAAGTATCTCAATGATCAGTTTCGGATGGGCAACTACAGTTGTTCTCTGCCTCCAACTAGGAAGCAAACACCAGAGTATCTAGGAGCATAGAGCTAACAAGGAACTTTCCTCCTACAACACGACTCCTAATTAGAGAGGGATTTCCACAAACACCTCCTCCCTAAACTATACCTACAATGGCCTGGTTAAACCAGGAATCCGTGCACTATAAATAAGACATGAGGTTGGTAAGCTAAGATACACTACAAATGCCCTATTACAACATTAAACCTTCCTTAGAGTCTTGTTTGACTTTAGCATTGGAATGCCATCGACCACCACAACGGTGGTCCGTGGCTCACGTGTGCTACTTGTGCAGGTCAACAGGTCAGCAGGAACCATGTTAGAGCAGGGAGCGAAAATGGTTGCATCAAATGGGATAAAGGGAGATGAGCTAGGATCGATTGATGACCGGAGAAAAAAAGAAGTGAGTGACATCCTCCATATGCTTCTGGAAAAAGATGCAATAATCATCGATAGATGTGTGAAGCCTAGGCAGGTTAGACATGGTAGGGAAAATGGTTTGACTAATCTTCCAGAGAAAGAAGAATGTGTTGGTGGGCGTTTTAATTTTCCAAAGTTTTTTGAATTGCTTATCCCAAGAATGTTTAATCATTGTGCTAGAAATGGAACTTTCCATTTGGTCTGAGGTGAAAGCCGTGTAACATTCTTGACGAAGAAGAAACCATGTTTATCAAACAGCTACATGAGTTTGTCCGAACTTTGTGATGGTCTGATAGTGATGTCCATGATATCCCTTAGCTATCGGGGAAGGAAAAATAGACATAATCAAGGCCATGTTCGAATGAGTTGGCTGGTTAGAGGAATGAATCCAGAGATCTTGGATGGTAGCTAGATCAAAAGTATTAGGAAGAAATAGACTCCTAGCTTAACCTAACAGTCCTTCTAGAGGTCAATGTTTTCATCCGAAAGAACTTGCCAAATGAGATGACGTTTCATCTTAGAAAAAGTTGTGAGATTGCCTTGCCATGCAAAAGAGGCAATTGAAGGGGGTTTGGATAATTGAAAGATTTTTTTTATTGAAGTAAAGAGCTTTGAGTTGAAGTACACCTTGTTGGGTGTGGAAATGCCCTGCCACAAGTTTTTTGCCATTAAGGCCTGATTTTTATTCCGGGCCAAAGGAATGTTGAGACCTCCAAGATAGTGAGGTAGAGTAATCCTATTATAAGTAAACATGTGTTTAGCCTTACTATCATCTGCTACGTTCCACTAGAAGTTTCGGGTAAGATTGTCCAATTTAGTGATGATAGAGCATGAAAGAAGGAATGTTTGCATTGTATAGACGTGGATCAAATTGAAAGTTTTGAGTTGACTTTATCTGTTAGGAATTGAAAATCAGAAGCTTTCTTTTTGGATAGCAGAAGGGGGGAGCCAATGTATTTATCTTTGGGATTGTACGACTTGGAACCTAGAATCCTATTTATCATCTTGGAATGTCTTGCGTTAACATTTGAACTATAGTGGACCAAGGATTTGTCATGATTTACTGTCTGGCCCGAGGCCCAGCATTATTGGTACAGAATATCCTTTACAGAATGAGATTCTACAAGAGAGGCCCGACAGAAAAATATTATATCATCAACGCAAAGCAGGTGACTAATAGACATGGAGTGACATTTGATTTGGATACCTCTGATAGTTCCCATATTTTTTGCTCTAACTAGAAGTTGGGATAAGGTTTCACTATCAAAATGAAAAGATAGGGGAAAACGAGCCACCTTGTCTGATTCCTCTAGTGGGTTTGATGAGAGGGGACGGGATCCATTGAGTAATACTTGGAGTGAGGGGTAGAAATACATTGTTCAATCATTTGGATCCAACCTCTAGCAAAACCCAACCTATCCAAAATTTGTAACAGAAGAGACCATTGACCATGTCATAAGCTTTGGCAATGTTAATTTTAATAGCCATCCAACTTTGTTTCTTTTTTTAGTAGTGTTTCATTAAAAAAAAGGTTTCATATAATTGAACGACCTTTAAGAAAAACACATTGATTGGGGAGAATGATTGAATCCAAAATGAGTTTCTTGCAATTTGCCAAAAAATTTTAATGACCTTATAGATAACATTACACAATCCAATGGGTCAAAATTTGTTCGGGGTGGTGGGATGAGTGACCCTTAAAATTAGTGCGATGAATGTCTCATTAAATTTTGGGTCTAGACACTGAGTTTAAAGAAGTTTTGAACAACTTGAACTACATCCTTTTTAACCGTTTCCTAGTAATGTTGGAAAAAGAATCTGTGAAAGCCATTAGGTTCGGGAGTTTTGTGGCTTCCCATACCAAGAATAATAGCGTGAATTCCTTCCTCATTGGGAATTGAAAGAATGATAAGTCAGAATGATAAGTTAGACCTGAGTAATAATCTAAATATGGATCATACTCAGGTCGTCGCATGTCATAAAATGAATTGACTTGCTCGGAAAAATAGGCTGGATAATCCCTTGTGTTCATTTTTTTTTTTTTTTTTTTTTTTTTTTGAAAGCACTAACTCTAAAAAAAATATGCACAGACTCACACGCAATCAACAACCAATAAATGCACAAGAAACATGCCTCCCTAAGCAATAAACGTTTTTGAGATCAATTATCTTTTTATCTTTGGGGGACAATTATTTCTTATGTAATCTTTATGACACGGCAATGGGTGCTACAAGTTGATCCTAAGAGTGTACACTTTACACTGCAAAGTTCAAAATCAGTAGGCTAGAGTTTTGTTTCAAAGAAACCGGATTCTCGCACAAGAGAAGGAGGTCACAATGGTCCAATTAAGTACTTCCTTGTGCTACCGCTCTGTAAGCCAATAGATGTGAGAACGATGTGATGTTAAATGCACACTTGAGGCTTGTGTTCCTAACAAAAAACTGTTGGTTACACCAATTCTTCTTGTGGATTGTAGCTTGCTTATGACTCGGCGTACCGGGTAAATTACCCTTGTGGCAGTGGCCTCTCGGAGTTCATTGAATGATTAAACCCATCGTCACTTTTAGCTTGAGTCAACACAAAAATTATTAGATTCACCTTGGTTTTTGGTTGTCCTATGAACACCGTACCTAAAAGATGGCTCTATCTAACTTGCTAATTGATTTTAATTATGTTAGGCTATTGGTTGCACACAGCTGGAGTGATGAGGTGGGGATATCAAGTCCCACCAGTTTCTATTTAAAAGCTGGGTCTGCTTATTATGAATTACTAAAGTTTAGCATCCACAATTACAGAAATTAAACAACCAATCACACAATTTCAACCAATTACACCAAGCACCCGGTCGCTAATACATTGCGTGTGATAGAAATACTTACAGTGTGCGTATTCCAATCTGCACAAAAAGTTAGCACAATTCAAAAAAAAGGTCCAACTTCTTTTTATCAGTTTCAATCAACACACAAGCACATGCAAATAAATTTACTGGTCTTGGTCTTAGAAGTCGGATTTCTAAATCATAAAAATTATTGGGTAACAATTAAAATTGTTTCCCTATAACTTCTTTTGACTTAGAAAATTTTGGGTTTTTTTTTTTTTTTTAGTGATTAAACAAAATGAAAAATAGTAAAGTATAAAAATTATTACACCAGACACTCGTAAAACGAGGTGAAAATAAAATTACAACTCTCCTCACAAAAATAAAAAATAAAAATAAAATTTGCTTGATCTTTTGCAGGATCGTCCAATATCCTCGAGAAGCGTGTAATCTGCAAAATCAAACACAAAATGAGTGTAAAAATAACAAAATAAAAATAATTTTTTTTTTTTATAATTAGTGAAAATAAATCTTAAATTCAGTTACAATGCTACCTTCCCCGGCAACGGCGCCAAAAACTTGGTGAGGATTTAACTAACCTAAATTAACAGGTTAATTTAACCCACTTGTAATACCGCAAGTGCACGGTGCCTAACTGGTAGACAACGGCAAGTACGGGTCGATCCCACGAAGAAGGTGAATGCAATTGAAATTTTAAGAAATTATCTATACTAATTAAAATGGAAAATGGGGGTTACAATGTTTTTAAAAGAAAACTAAATTAAAGATAATAAAACAAAATAAAATGATAAGATAGATGGAATGGATTTTGTGCGGTTTGGATTCACCGATGAGCTAACAAAAATATATTTAAATCTAAATTACTGAGATATTAAACGAGAAGCTTTAGGGATGAGAATCCCTTGCTTACACCGAAGATGTGATCATTAAATCTTCAATTCCAATTATGTCAAGTTTCTTTTAAACATTAACAATTTATCTCAAGCAAGTGAACTTTCACCAAGCATTAAGTGTCTTTTTAGGGCACACTTAATCAAAGTTCAAGTTTAAAACTTTTTAGCAAATGCTTTGAATATTAATCAAAGGTAAATCTAACTACCAAACATATCAATTTTTAATTGAACATGAAAGGTGAAAGCAGTTAATCAATATTCAGAAATAAATTGTTGTTAAACAATAAAACCTTAATTCAGTAAAATAAATTTAAAATAATTGATGGTGGCACTCAGCAAATCAGGGTGTGGGTGTGCACGAATCCCGAGGGAATGACCAAAATTGCTCTGTGGTGGTACAGAGCAATTCTGTGGGTGGAAATAGCCAGAAAAATCAATTTAAAACCATTTCCCGCCTGCTACAGTAACCCGCGAGTTCGGTCTTCTTCTCCAGCGAGACAGCGGCGGCTCCGCCGCCTTCCGTCGCTCCTCGCGACCTTCCCGACCGCCAAATGAATGCTAGAACCTGCAACAACGAGCAAAGGTGAAGAAAACCCCGAAAAACAGCGAAAACAGACAGAGAGAAGTCGGGAGGAAAACTCCCTGTTTTTGCTTCCTGTCGCGGCTGTTCCCGCGGCTTCCGTCGCTCCTCGCGACCTTCCCTCGACTCCTATTGATCCTAGAACCTGCAAAGAAGAGAGAGATGGTGAGGAACAACAAAAACAATTGAAAATCAGGAAGATCAAATCGAAACAGAGGTTCCCTGTTTTCGCGGTGGTGCTCTGTTTCTCGGTGGCGGTGCTGGTTCGTGGCCTGTTGTGGTGGTGGGACTCGTGCGAAGGTGGTGGTGGTTGTGTGGAGAGGGGAGAGGAGCAGGGGTGGTGGCGATGGAAAAGTTGAACGCGAAACAGGGGCGCCCTGTTTCGCGGTGGTGGCGCGAGAACGGTGGCGAAATTGGTGGTGGTAATCGGTGGTGGCGATGGCGATGAGACTGTGGTGGCGAGGGTGGCTGTGGTGGGAATCACCTTGAGAGGAGGAAGAGGGTTTGATCTCTCCTTCCAATCTGTTCCCTTCTCTTCCTCCCTCCTATTGCTATCCTCTTCATTGGTTTTTAAGCACCCACATGAATAGAGGATGGATGTTGGAGAATATGGCATGTGGTGGATGTTTAGTGGGTGGAGAATATGGAATGATGTGGTGGTTGTTTAGTGGGTGGAGAATATATTTAGTGGGTGGAGAATATGGAATGATTTGGAAGAATATGGGTTGATTGGGTTTGGGCTTAGGGTTTATGGATTAGGGTTTGGTTTAGGGTTTATGGATTAGGGTTTGGTTTATGTTTTCTCTCTCTACTTTGTACCACCAAGTGCAATTCCTTACATAGTCGCCTTAATATAATTTCATCGTTTACGCTCAAATTCCTACAAAGATATGAAAACGAAATAATTACTATAAGATATAACAATCGAAACACTAACATGTATAAATTAAGGGGTATATTATGTAATAATTACATGACTATCAAATACCCCCAAACCTATATTTTGCTAGTCCTCGAGCAAAACAATAAAAAAGAAAATTCTAACTCACTTTCGCAGGAATCATCGGTTGCACTTACCTTAAACGTGCAACAAGGCTTTAAACCCCTAGATTACCTCTAGTGGACGAGTTATAGTCTCGTGAGGGTTTCCAGAAATGTTACCCACAAACATTACTGACTCAATCAAAACTTGGTCAAACAGTGTTTATTTTAAAACTTCAAGAAATGTAAGAAACCAACCGTGTCATTTTAGTGTATCAACAAATCTCCAAATAATTTAATATTCTCCAAAGGTTAGAAAAATTTCATAATCATCCTCAACTCAATGTGTGTGTGTGGATAGCACTGTCAACATAACTTTTCATTTCAGAGTAAAATAATGACTAAATCTCCTATAGAAAGTTTGTTTTGACTTCAAACCTCTCATGTCACTCACAATAAAGCACTCAGAGATTTGGTATTTCACTCAGTTTATATGTGAGGAAAAGAGTAAATAATGGAAAACAATCATCTCACATATAGTAATATGAAAAACAGACTTTTCAAGAATGGAATGAACATGATCTCATGGACAAGAATATCAATTACTTTTGGGAATGTTGAATCAAACACCATAGGTCTTGGTTATTAAATCTCCACATCTACTAAACCAAGCTTTCCCTAAGATCAACTAGGACTTTGTTGGGTTGTAATGGGGCTTGGTTTAAGGAATGTCAAAGGATTCTAACAAAAATTTCTAGGAATGTATACACCCATTTAACAAACAATTAGGGCTGTCAAGAATAAATCAATGTTGCGCACCATCAATTTTTTTCTTCATTCTCACATCTTTATCCTCATTCACATTTTCTTCTGCTTTCTTTTCTTTCTTTTTCTTTTTCTTTCTTTCTTTCTTTTTCTTTCTTCCATAGAGGATTTATGAAATATCTCATATTTTGCTCTTTCATGCCCTTTTTACACCAAGTATATCCATCAGTACACATTCCCAGAAAAGTTGGGTAAAGGTAAATGGGTTAACAAATAAAAGTTAATCTAAGGCTCAAAAGGCTACAAAAAGTTAATGTTATGGGTAAGTTAAAAGGCTAGTTAATGGTCTAAAGAAAAAAATGCCTAGATCATTTCCTAAGTTCGGGTCAGTATTATGACATCTCAATTGAATAAGCCAAGAAGTTCTAGTGTAATAATTCAATTTTTATGTCATTCCCAAAGCCATTGATAAGAAAAATGAGAATAATGAGATCATCAACGAGATAATACGGACTCAAGAAAAATCAGAGCTTATGTATAACCCTCAGAAGAATAGAAAGGCTCAAAACTTTCAGGGTTAAGTCTCCACTATTATTCTAAGGTTTTCTAGTATATATTTCACTCATCAACTTCAAGTTATGCTAACATGGCTCATGGTGCAAAGATAATTGAGTTGAAAAATCTCATGAACTAGATATAACTTAAGGATTATACTAAACTTTCAGTCTTTATCGATATACCAATATGTCAAGTTGGCTTGCATTTTCTTGAGCATAAAACATTTAAAATCCATTTTCTCAAAAGTCCAAACTTTCTTGACAGAAAAGCAATTTGTTTGTTTGTTTGTTTTTTTTTTTTTTTTAAAGAATAAGAAAAGAAAACACTACGTAAAAATGAAAAATTCACCGACTCATGAACCTACCCCCAACCTAATCCAAACATTGTCCTCAATGTTTAACAAAATAATTCTTACAAATGAATGAAATAAGTACAGGAGAGGAGGTTAGAGCAGTATTACCGCGGTGAAGATTTTACCAATTTCCAAGAAGTCATCCATCAATGAGGCTCACAAACATAAGAACCATGGAGTTTTCATTAGAAATCGATAAAATGCGGACTCGACACTAACAAAGAAAACTAAAAAGAAAAATTAAGTTGTAAGTCAAAACTGTTACGGAGCTAACGAGTATGAGTGAAATACAACTAAATAGGGTACTCGAAAATCAATCCAGACTAACAGCAAAGACACACAACTAAAGCTAGGCTGCCTCCTAGGAGCGCTTGGTTTAATGTCATTAGCTCGACAAATATTCTTCCTAAAAAAATGGTGTATCAACAAAATGTAGAGGAAGAATATGACAAAAACTTAGTCCAAGGTCGTATCTCAACAACCTGAACAGTTGAGGATCAGTCCACCAAAATATAACAATCACATGAGGCACCAAGTACACGAGGACATTCCAAAAGTGACCAGTTGTCATACACAACAAATGATCCTTGCGTGCACCAAAAAGGGAACATCCTATGTATGGTTCCAAATCAAAAGATTGGATAATTTTCACATCAGGATGGTGAAAACTGAAATCCTCAATACAGCACAAGGGATTGGTGAAAGTAGCCTTAGTAAATGGGAATGTGATGTAAGTAGATGAGACGATGGATATATCAAGTGGTACAGGCTCATCACATGAATCACATAGAGATGTTGGTCTAGACAACTCATCACCTGAAAATGCATACCTGAGGGTGTCAGGTAATTGTTTAAGGTTAAGCTCAGGTGGCTCAACTGATGGGGCTAGTTTTGACTCACTGAGTGGAAGAGGCTTCACTTTAGACTGCCATTTATAACTAGGATCCACAATGGGGACTGAGTCAAGCAAATCATTGACTTCCCTAATGGAATCATCAACATCAAATTCTAAACTAAATTGAGTCAAACAAGCCTCTAAACAGTCAAGAGGAGACTCTAAAGAATGGTCACAGGTTGATTCGATGCATGAGTCACTAGAGAGGCATGAGTCAACATGGGAAGGAGATGTTTGTAGTGTCTCATAATTGACAGGTTCATCAATAAATGAGTCACTAGGGAATTTATCTGACTCTATCTCAGGAAGTGACTCAACTATCTGACTCACAGTCATCTCAAGTTTCCGGATAGCTTGAGAGTTTTGTTGAAAAATAGTTGTCAAATCTGTGATAGCCTGAAAATTTTGCTCAAGCATTTCCCCTGTTTGCTGTATAAAAATGTTCATGATATTCTCTAACTCATTATCAGGAATGAAAGTTTGAGGAGTTTGAGGAGTGTCTAGAGGGCCTTCATGGTACTGACCATGAGCCCATGATAAGTCAGAATGATAAGTTAGACCTGAGTAATAATCTAAATATGGATCATACTCAGGTCGTCGCATGTCATAAAATGAATTGACTTGCTCGGAAAAATAGGCTGGATAATCCCTTGCGCCATTTTTTTTTTTTTTTTAATTTTTTTTTATTATTATTTTTTTTTAATTGAACATGAAAGGTGAAAGCAGTTAATCAATATTCAGAAATAAATTGTTGTTAAACAATAAAACCTTAATTCAGTAAAATAAATTTAAAATAATTGATGGTGGCACTCAGCAAATCAGGGTGTGGGTGTGCACGAATCCCGAGGGAATGACCAAAATTGCTCTGTGGTGGTACAGAGCAATTCTGTGGGTGGAAATAGCCAGAAAAATCAATTTAAAACCATTTCCCGCCTGCTACAGTAACCCGCGAGTTCGGTCTTCTTCTCCAGCAAGACAGCGGCTGCTCCGCCGCCTTCCGTCGCTCCTCGCGACCTTCCCGACCGCCAAATGAATGCTAGAACCTGCAACAACGAGCAAAGGTGAAGAAAACCCCGAAAAACAGCGAAAACAGACAGAGAGAAGTCGGGAGGAAAACTCCCTGTTTTTGCTTCCTGTCGCGGCTGTTCCCGCGGCTTCCGTCGCTCCTCGCGACCTTCCCTCGACTCCTATTGATCCTAGAACCTGCAAAGAAGAGAGAGATGGTGAGGAACAACAAAAACAATTGAAAATCAGGAAGATCAAATCGAAACAGAGGTTCCCTGTTTTCGCGGTGGTGCTCTGTTTCGCGGTGGCGGTGCTGGTTCGTGGCCTGTTGTGATGGTGGGACTCGTGCGAAGGTGGTGGTGGTTGTGTGGACAGGGGAGAGGAGCAGGGGTGGTGGCGATGGAAAAGTTGAACGCGAAACAGGGGCGCCCTGTTTCGCGGTGGTGGCGCGAGAACGGTGGCGGAATTGGTGGTGGTAATCGGTGGTGGCGATGGCGATGGGACTGTGGTGGCGAGGGTGGCTGTGGTGGGAATCACCTTGAGAGGAGGAAGAGGGTTTGATCTCTCCTTCCAATCTGTTCCCTTCTCTTCCTCCCTCCTATTGCTATCCTCTTCATTGGTTTTTAAGCACCCACATGAATAGAGGATGGATGTTGGAGAATATGGCATGTGGTGGATGTTTAGTGGGTGGAGAATATGGAATGATGTGGTGGTTGTTTAGTGGGTGGAGAATATATTTAGTGGGTGGAGAATATGGAATGATTTGGAAGAATATGGGTTGATTGGGTTTGGGCTTAGGGTTTATGGATTAGGGTTTGGTTTAGGGTTTATGGATTAGGGTTTGGTTTATGTTTTCTCTCTCTACTTTGTACCACCAAGTGCAATTCCTTACATAGTCGCCTTAATATAATTTCATCGTTTACGCTCAAATTCCTACAAAGATATGAAAACGAAATAATTACTATAAGATATAACAATCGAAACACTAACATGTATAAATTAAGGGGTATATTATGTAATAATTACATGACTATAAATGAGTGACCCTTAAAATTAGTGCGATGAATGTCTCATTAAATTTTGGGTCTAGACACTGAGTTTAAAGAAGTTTTGAACAACTTGAACCACATCCTTTTTAACCGTTTCCTAGTAATGTTGGAAAAAGAATCTGTGAAAGCCATTAGGTTCGGGAGTTTTGTGGCTTCCCATACCAAGAATAATAGCGTGAATTCCTTCCTCATTGGGAATTGAAAGAAGGACCCCATTGTCTTCTGGGGAGATGGTAGGTTCAAAGAGCGAGAGGATTTCAGGGCACAGGGGAGGGTCCAAGAATTTAAAAATACCCTCAAAATAATCATTAAGAACTTGCCCTACCGATTGGTGGTCAGAATGCCATTGATGAGAAATTTTTTTGAGACGAAGGATTAAGTTCTTTTTCAGCATAACATGGAGGCAAAATGAAAGAATTTCATGTTTTGTTTCCATCGACTAGCCAGGAATTGAATGAATTGTTCAGCCAGAAAAGTTCTTTTCTAATATAAAGTTTGAAAAGGTGGTTCTTGAGGATTGAGGTGTCGGTGACATTCTTCTCAGTAGGCGGGTCATTTTGAAGTTTATCCAGGGCCTTAAGGGTGTTAGAGATGCATTGTTGGATATTACAAAATTCTGTTTTGTTCCATCTGGTGAGACAATAGCTGATCTTTTTTATTTTTAGATGGAAATTATGGGAGAGAAGCACATAGCAGTGTGGATGGGCCCTGAGTGACTTTAGATATAAGTTGAAGTAGGAAAGCTCTGTGATTTGAAGCTGAAGTGTGGATGGCATGAGCAATAGTAGAGGGGAAACATGCCAACCAGTCCGTAGACACCAGGACATGATCAAGTTTAGCTTTGACCCCATTCTCGTCTTTACGTTTGTTATTCCACGTGAATTGTGGTCCATTAAGTGGAAAGTCAATGAAGTGGTGCTTATCAATGAAATTTCTTTGATGACTAAGGTTTGCACAAGTAGGTCTTCTACCCTCAATTTGTCTTCGGACAATAAAATAGAGTTTAGGTCTCCAATGATGAGACCTGGTAAAGATTGGTTATCACAAAGGTCGGATATGTTGTTCCAGATCTGAGTACTAAATGAGGGATTTAGTTCTCCATACACAAAAATAGCAGATTAAGTAGAAAGAACTAATTAATTATCAATTGTGCAGTTGAAGTAATATTTACAGAAGGAAATAATAGTTAAATAAATACCTTCTTTCCAGAACAAAACACGACTGTCTAATTGTCTTTGAGTTGGCACTGTAGTTCCATGCTTGTAGCCAAGTCTCCGGCATGTAGTCCCCATTGCAGCTGTGGTGGCTTTGATTTCTGATAAAAAATGATGCCGGGCGAGGGCTTTTCGATTATGGAACGCATGAGGATACCCTATGCCTCGTGCGTTCCAAGACAAAATAATAGAAACTGAGGCGACCCCAAGTTGGCGATCACTGCTACTTGAGAAGGTGTAGTAGGAGCCGTGGTGGAATGATCAGGTGACTCATCTGAGCTGGTGGTATGTGTGATAAATGGTGTATTGCTGATATGGGCCTTCCTGCCCTGTAAATCTGAATATCCTGAAAAACAGAAAGTATTAACGATGGGTAGGGTTTGATGAGGGGGATACATTATATTTTCGTTGGAGATGGTTTTGTAACGGTGAAAAGTGGGTCTCGTTAAGAGTGAGAGATGAGAAAGAGATACGTTGATGGGTATGGGCGTTGGAATGAGGTGGGGTGAGTTGGTTGGGGTTGTACAAAGTAAGGGTTTGGGTGGTTGACTAGGGTGGGGGGGAAGATAATGGCATGTCAGAGCCTCTTTTGTAAATCCGCTGACCTAGCCGTTAAAATTGACGACCAACCATCCTGAACGACATCCCTTGTAACGATATTTGATTGCTATCTTACTTTATGTTTAAACGACGTTACTAACTGCCGTTAGATTAGACGGTCAATCATCCTTCCTCCCTTCTTCGAGAACCTCATTTATTTCCGCCGTTAGATTTGACGCTGTAACGACGTTCATCATGTCCTCGTTAATTCTTTAAGTGAAGCTTTCATAAATGCATTTGATGGAGGTAGGAGAACTGTTCCTCGTCTCAAAGCCATTATGCTTTTTCTGATTCTCAACCAGGTGAGCCAGTGGTGAGTCGAGGCCGGTGCATAGAGTTTCAATAGACCAGACGTTGAGGATTCATGGTGCTCCGATTAGCAGGTGAGTAGAGAGGGGGCTGAGTGAACCGAGTCCTCCCATGGTACCCAAATCTAGGTGAAGCGGCCAATCGAGCTTTCGATCTGAGTCGGGTTCGAGCTTTACTGTTTATTGGAAGATTGAAATCGTCTTCGTCATGATTGGAGTTTAGCCAGTGCAGAGAGATGTTGGTCGTTCCGACAGAAGAAAAAACCTTGGCTGTTGATGTTGTCAGTGGAGCGTTTTAAAAGCTAGTCAAATATCTTGAGGGCAGCTCTAATGATATTACGAGCTGGTACTTGAGTTGCAAGAACTTTGAGTGTGGTGAGTTGAGTTGAGGAGAGGGATGTGAATTAGGTTGTATAGATAGGGATGAGTTGTGTTGCATCTCCAGTGAGTTTCTTTGGCTTGGTGGAGAACGATCCCTAATCTGCTTTTCAGGATGAATATTGTGGTCAACCGTTGCCATGGGACATGGACTCTGATCTATTGAAGATGACGCCGTTGATCTAGTTGGGGACATGTTTAAATTTAAAGGAGGGTGCAATGGTATTGATTGCTGGTCGATGATGATTTGAGTAAATGAGCTGATGAAAACGAAGCTCCTGCTTGGGTAATTGAGGAGTTCTATGAGCTGTAGAAGGATTCACAACTGGGTTGATTATGAAATAGTTGTAAGGGGTTGTTCCGAATTGGGGTTTGAGTAGGTAAAATGAGATGTATGGTGGGGTTAGGTAGGGGAATTGATGTGGGTGTTTGGTTTCAGCATGGGGTATTCGGTAGAGTCATTTTTCACACTCTACTTTGATCTTGACTTATAAATCTGCTAAATTGCAAGAAACGCATGTGAGTCACAGATTATTGCTGTGGTGGTCGATGACACTCTGATGCTAAAGTGAGATGGTAATCTGAAAAAAGTGTAATACTATAAACGGAGAATTTGTAGCTTACCAACCTTATATCTTATTTATAGTGTTGGAGTCCTGGTTTGACTAAGCCATCAATGACGTAGTTTAGGGAAGAAGATATTTGTGGAGATCATTCTGTAATTAGAAGTCGTGCTTTGGATGAAAGTTTTTCTGTTAGACTTGTGCTTTTAGATACGTGGGAGGTAGTTTTCATTCCGAGAGTAGTCTATAGATAGAAGTCTCCATGTGTAACATATACTCTGAAATTTGCTTCGTAGTTGGAAGCAAAAAGATGTTATAATTGCCGTTAGAAGATGATCATCGAGATACTTGCCTTAGCAGGGCTTACGGGTATTGAGGATAGCTGTGAGATACGTGGGCTTAGCAGGCTTTACGAATTCGAGTCTGTCTGGCGGACTGCATTGGGCGGGCTTAAAATCGCTTGAGTCGAACCAGAGTTGGCTTGATGTTAGGGCCTATCATTCATCGAGATCATCATGACACGTTTATGGTGAAGAGTTGGGACCATTTTGGTATATCATCAGCTACTCCCCTCAATATCATCTTCTTTATGGCTCACCAAAACCATCTTAATGACGCGACTCTAGTCAAGGGTTTTGATTTTTCCAAGACAGGTTGTTTTCAAAATCGGGCCTTGCTGAAATATTGAAGAAGTTTGGGGTCCCTGAGGACTTGCCACTATATATTTTGAAGGATGATTAGACGCCAATGTTTTCACCAGTGGGATTTATCTGTTTGCACCATGGGATGCTCCAAACTGGAGTCCGCTTCCCTGTTCTTGACGTGATTTGGACTTCTTGAATTTTCTTGGAATCCCTCATGTGTCGATTGTATGCTAATCGTTGCTCGTGTTTCATCGCAGGGATGTTCTCCACTACTCCTGTTACCCCAGAAGAGTGAAATGTTATGAAGAAATTTCGCGACTTGCCGAAGATGAATGTGGAAGGTCATAAGTACTACCAACTATATTCGCAGTGGGCTGTGGGATAACTGGCATGAGGCCCCTTCTAGAAAAAGGAAAGCCACCATAGAGTTATGGCTCATGTTTTGTCTGATGCGGAGGGGCTTTTTGAGATGTTTGCCTCCTTTGTAAGTTTGAAGAAGTCCTGTGTTAGGACTGGGTCGTCTTCCAAACGATCCGCTCCAATAAGTGAGGAGCATGAGCATGATCGCCCTGCCAAGGCGGATGTTGAGGTGTCCGGCTGGGAAAATGACCACCTGCGATTAGCAGGGCTTGAAGATGCATCGAATCTTAGTGTTGATCAGGTAGAAGCTTTGAGCGAGAGGCGCTGATGTTGGCTGCTACGGCGACTTCTACTAGTGTTGATCCATCCGAGACCGTTCTGCTACAGGGTCCTGATGAGGAATCGCTTGAGGTTTTGGAGTCTAATCATTCCTCTAGTAGGTTGTTTGATAGTGGTCGTAGTGACACAGACAAGGTTTTTCATAGTCTGCATTATTCCCCATCTATCTCCAAGGCGCATCTCAGTGTGATGGAGGGTCCGTTGGACAAGTCGCTTCCTTCCCTTCCTCTAGATTTTGCTAAGCCTTTTTGTAATAAAGGGTCGGTTGTTGGTGACAAATGAAAGGTTGTGAAGGAGCGTCTGAGAGCAGTGACAATTACAAAGGGTGTTGCTGGCGTAATTCCTCATCCGGGAGAGCTCTATCTAGATGCATGAACAAGTCTGTTTGCCCCAGACGTAGTGAAGATGATAAATCATGTCTGACACCAGAAAATTGATGTAGATTATGTTTTGCGAAAGCGTATAAACTGGCATCATAGATGGCTGATGGATCACGTTCCATAACCCGATGAGGATACTCTAGAAGGGCGTATGGATAAGGGTTGAAAGTACCTTATGCTAGGAATGTCTCACTTGAGCCAGGTGGCCGTTGCTGGGACGAAAGTTGAGGTGACTCGTGAGAGGGTGTATACCATGGAACGTGTCTTCCTGAACATGCAGAGGCTTTATTCTGACACGATTTTTGAAATTGAGCCGCTGAGGAGAGGATGTTGGAACAATCGATCGTTGTTGCTGAGGTTTAAAGGGTTCGTTTGGAAGCCCTTGAGTCTCAATTAGTAGAGGTAGTGTTTGCGAGGGAAAGATTCAAACAGAAGTTGGATCGGACCCACCGTGATTTGGAGGTTGCGCAAGAAGCTGCGGTTGAAGCGCGTTCTAAATTGCGGTCTCTCACTGAGGAGAACGCTTTGAAGGAGGTTGATTGGGCTGTTCAGAGACATTAGTTGGAGAACGATGTGGAGTTCAATGCTCAGGTGGCGAGGAATGTCGAGGACCAGCTTGAATTGGAGCAACATGAGCCCAGTTTTGTAAAGAACAGTCTGACTACGGAGAAATTTGGTGCGCTGACGGGCAAGTTGGAGCTATTGGAGTGTGAACTTGCTGACGCGAAGGTCGCGAGGAAGAGTTTCACCAGGAATAAGGCAAGTGTGAATTCCGCTTGGTTGTATACGGTAGATTGGAGCTGTTAGCGCTGATGAAGGAGGAGCATCTGAAATGGGACCTCGATTACCATAAGATATCGTATGCAGACTTATTACTGGTTTTTACATCATCAAATGAAAAGGGTGATCCGAATCATGATGCTTAGATTACGCACATACGGATGCAACTCCTGCTCCCTCATCTGTTAAGCTTAGCTCTTTTGTTTCTAAACCCTTACCTGATGAGAATAGACTTTGTACGCTTGTAAATTTTTTGCTTCAACTGTTAATGAAAATAAATTTATCTTGAGTATGCTCGGTTTTCTTGTTGCGCGCTTTCTGTTTCGCCTTGTCGTTTTACTTTGGCATGGGCTGGTCGGTCAACAGGAAGTCGAGTGGTTTGTTTGCTGTTGAGAGTTTGACCATTTGTGTTGCGAGTGATTCATAAGCACTATTGCTTCATTACATCCAATAGTGGGCGTTCTGCGGATGGTTTAGAAGCGAGCTATGTTGCCCAGTTGTATCCCATATTTAAGGTAAGCCATTAGGGGCTTGTTTCGCCTACTTGACTGTCGGCCGTGGTTAGTTGGCAAGAGTGAACTATGATAGTCGAGCACATGCGTTGTTTTGAGCTATAGTGCTTGTCCAAATTCAAGTTTCACAGACTCAAGCTGGCATTCCATGTAGCACTCATTCATGTGTTGGCGGGACGATTTATGGGTCGGCATGAGCGACCTTTGCTGATAATAGAATGTCAGCTCGTGTGAGCGTGAAGACGTTACTTGAGCTATGATTTATATTAGCAACCACTGTTTCGAAAGAGAGTGGTGGACGCCTGGCGAGCCATCTAGAGCTCCCATCTTTTGAACCGTCTATGTCCGAGTAGAGTGGACTACAAGTTTTGGGATCGAAGATTTGACGATCATGGTTTGTTTGAAGAGCGATGACCCCATGGTGAGCCGTCAACATCAGTTCGGGACTGATTAGCTCCCACCTTTCAAACCATCTATACTCTCACGTAGCGGGCTACAAGTTTGAGACGAGGGGATTCGACGACCATGGTTTGTTGAAAAGTAGTGGTCCCTTGGCAAGCCGTCGGAATTAGTTCAGGGCTGACTAGGCTCCCATCTTCCAAATCATCTACATCAGTGCGCATCGAGCTACAAATTTGGGGGTTTTCGGGGACCATGGTCTGTAGAAGAGCAGTGGTCCCGTGGCAAGCCGTCGGAATCAGTTCGGGACTGACTAGGCTACCACCTTTCAAACCATCTACACCCGCACAGTGGAGGCTACAAGTCTGGGATTGGTAATTCGACGACCATGGTCTGCAGGAGAGTAATAGCCCAGTGGTGAACCATCAACATCAGTCGGAACTGACTAGGCTCCCACGTTCCAAACCATATATACCTGCGAAGTATAGGCTATAGGTCTGGGCTTTGATAAGAAGTTGTCGTTGCCAATCGTCACTAGCTAGGCTTTCTTGATTGAGTTTGGCGATTGTTATTTGCGAAGAGGGCAACAGTCCCTAGCGAATCGTCATCACCAGGCGTGATAACACTAATTAGACTCCCACTTTCTAAACCATCGACATCCACACTGGGAGGACTAGGTGTCGGGGTGAATCGAAAGTCGTCGTCGTCGTCAACCAAAGTTGACTAAGCTTTCCTGGCTAGGTGGGGGCTCTACCAACTGCAAGTGTGTGAGCCTATAGTCGCGAGCAGAGTGCAATGTGCGGACGAGTTATGAAGAGACATGTATACCTTGAATTAGCTGGTGATATGCAGGTGTGATCCGTGTGTCAAGCATGACTAAGGTTTCTAATGCTCGTGTCAGGCACGTGGTAGATTATTGTTTGAGTAATGAGCCATCCCATGGGCCCGTAGAGTGAGAGCTAGGGTTTTTTGTATGAAATACGCTACGTATACAGTGACGATCGCATGGTAACACATGTACAACGCTGTCGCAAGATGGTTGAGTATCGGTCACCCCCCTCAATTAATGGGGTTGTGTGCAGCCTCGTTGATTAGACAAATGTGGTCTTGTGCAGTTTCCCTGGGAACCATCGTTCATTTCCAATACGGTATTCAATGCTAACAGTTAATGCTGAAGCGGCGCCCGTTTGGTGAACCATTATGTCTATATAATGGTGTTTCTTCATCGTTGTAGGCAGTATCTTCTACATAGCGTATCTCCTGTAATGTTCTTACTTGAAGAAAATGTTTTTAGTTTTCCAAAGGCTGAAGGGAGATTTCCATAGTTGGAGTCTTCGAATGTTTTTACATTTGCGCCGATGAGTAACGATGAGAATCACTGTTATGTGTGGTCACCAACTCTAGGTGAGCACCTAGTTGGTCTACTGAGATCTCGTAATTTTTTTTCATGTTTCGAAGAAGTACAGACTCCATCTCAAGGGATGAGTTTGTCATTTTTTCGCCCGCGTTTTGATGTTACCGTGTGCTGCTCTGCCCGTCGGTAGACAATTTCTGCAGCTAGTTTATAGTTGATCGAAGTGTTGGCAGATGCGTTGTTGCTTTTGTGGGGGTATCTCCGTGTCACCCAGAGTATCGCTCATGGGAGAAGTGTCCTTGCTTGACAACATTGTGAGACCTTGACTGCTTCGTCGCTTGCGACCATCTTTGTCTGTCTTCTTCTACCTCCTTCGGGAGGTCGAATGTCGTTTGAAGAAGTTTGCAGCTCATTGCAAGGTTTGTATTGTAGTTGTCGGGTCACTTTCATAGAGTGATTTGGCGGAGCAACCAACTGCTCTATATTGTCAACCCTTTTCGCATATTTGTTCTTGATCTTGGGACATACTTCTCGGAGAAGTCGCTGAGCGAAGTTTACTTGGGGTGCCTTGTTGTCGCTCCCAAATCTTTTTATGTAGTCAGACTGTTTAAACGAGTCTTTACTTTATGTCGCGTCAGATTCAGATGCTCGTAGAAATTAGTCTTTTGTATTCACCTCAGGGCGCCCGTTGTTACATCTTTCCAGTAATCAATAGAGTGTGTTTGCGTAATTATTTTTTCTTTCTTAAATGACTGCAAATCACATAAGCCTCTAAGAACTAAAACTCTACATTGACTATGGAAAGGAAAATAAACAATTGAAATAGACTAACTGTTGGCGGAGAGAAGTCGATCCAACCGTGAAGTGAATTCGCATGGCCCTTGTTGGATTGTTGATACTTTCAACGAACTACCAAGCTTCGTTGATGTCTTTGAGATAACTAAAGATTAAACCTTGGGTGGGAGTTAATTTTTGTGTCGATAGAATGTCGGGGGATTGTACTCCCGTCTGCATTGACTTCTCCATTTTGTTGGGTTGAAGAGCGGATTGCTCCTGTACCATTTGAACCTACCTCGTTTCTGAAATGAGCCACTGTTGTTGGGATCTCATGAAAGTGGAGTGAAGCGTCCACAATCATTGTGTCTGGCTCTATATCAGATTGCGCTGTGGGTTCTAGTTGGATCTTGGAACATTTTATTTGCTTTAGTGCCGCATAAGGGCAGCTTTGTACCATGGGCTGGTCCCCACGTATCGCTTTTTCAGAGTGGTTAGCAGTGTACTTAATGCATTGGTAAAGGGTGGAGACTAATGCTTCCATTTGGTGAAGCCATGGTCTTCTCAAGATAATGTTGTAGATAGACAACACATATACTACCATGAAGTCCATGAACATGACTTTTCTCAGTTCTTGCCTTCTGGTCACTACTGCTAACCTTATCTTCCCGATCAGAAAACATTTCTTTCTGTTGAATCCAATCAACGGGTAGTTTGAGGATATCGAGTTCTCCTCCTTGTGGTCCATACCGTGGAACGCGTTGTAGAACAAGACATTGAGTGAGCTTTTTGTATCTACCAGGGCTATTTTTACCACCCACCTTGCAATGGAGACGTCATTGTGCGGTGCTCGGATTCCTTCGAGGTCCTTCCCTGTAAAGGTTAAGGTGGGAACAGGGCTTTGTACCCTCGAGCAGTAAATGTGTCTGTCCTCATTTGCAGGTTGTGTCTACATCTCCAGTAGAGTCCGCTTGGGGGACTTGTTTGACTGGTCTTTATCCGGTCCGACTCTGTGAAGGACATAAATTATGCCCAGAGTCTCGTTATTGATTTCCTTGATTGACTCCCCCCCAGTCCCTATGTTGTTTTGGTCGCTTCTCAGAGCCCAAGAATTCCTTTAGCTTGCTCTTACGGATCCAGTACTCGATCTTGTACCTTAGACTCTTGTGGTCGTTGGTACCATGACCACCCTCATTGTGGTACGAGCAGTACTTCTTGTTGTCATGTTTGGAGGGGTCTCCGCGCTGCTTTGGGGACCACTTCAGATCTTCCCATTTTTTCATGGAATTCAGGACATCCAATAGGCTAGAATTGAGGGGGTCACGGATCTAGATCCAATTTAGTTGGAAGCTTTCTCTGGCCTGGCTCGGCCAGGGTTTGATCTATTGTCATTGCGTTTTTGCTTGCTCTTTTCTTCATCATCTCGCCTCCTTCCCTCCTTCCTGTCCTTGGGAGCGGAGGACTTCTTCTCAGTTTCTATTTCCCTCTTCACAATTCTTAAATCTTCTAAGGTGACATACCTTTGGGCGCTCTTAAAGAGTTCTGTCATATCCAAAGGTGGTTTCATGGTAAGGCATTTATAAAGTTTTCCCTCCTTTAGGCTCACAGTAAAAGCCGTTGCGGATGTGTCGTCACTGCAACCATCAATGAGAGTCAGCTCGTCGTTGAAGCGCGTGACATACTCTTAGAATGTCTCATTGGATCTCTGTTTTAGAGAGAATATGTAGTGTGGGCCTTTTCGAAGTCGCTGACTTCCGACAAAGCGCGTAAGGAACTCCTTCGCCAACGTGTTGAATGAGTTGATCAACTTCGACAGGAGGCTGCGGAACCATGTTAGTGCGATTTCTTTAGGCTGATAGGGAAAGTTCTGCACATCACCGACTCAGATCCTTTTTTGAGTGCCATTACATGCTGGTAATGGCGTAGGTGGTCGAGGTCGGTGGTCCCATCGTAGAAGTCGAGGTTTGGAGGCGTGAACTTATTTGGAAGAGCCTCGTTCATGATATATCTGCGTGAACTTATTTGTGACCCTTTGCAGAGGGGGTTTTGAGGGCCAAGCCTCTCTGCCCTGAGTGTTGGTTATTCGTTAGCTGCGACACCTCCTCTAGTCAATGAGAACTAGCAAAGGCTTGACTCTCCTATGCTTGCTCTCTGTCATCTTCCAGAGATGGAGGTTGATGTTGCTCCTGATCTACATTGGCAGGTGGAGGGTTTTGTTGTACGAGAGCCTCCACTGAATTGGTGATTTGTTGTATTTGAGACGACAACAAATTTATCATGGGGTTCATTGTTGTTGTGGCTGGCGCGGGGACGTGAGTTCGCTGGCCGTGTGCCACCGACACTACTTAGAGCGATGGTATAACGCCAGTCTGGGCTTTGACGTGTCCCCTTGTTCTTCATTGTTGCATGCTCTGGTGGTCACCATCTCTTTGTATCTTGAAGAGAAATGATGGTAATTAATTGGTAGGAACTGTGTCGTCTCCACGGGCGGTGCCAAGCTGATGCAGTCATTTTTCGCTTCCTGCTTAGACTTTGACCTGCAAACCTTCTGACATGCACAAGGAATGCGCGTGAGCCACAGGCCACCATTGTGGTGGCCGATGACACTCTGATGCTAACATCAGACAGGGATCTGAGGAAGGTGTATGCTGTAAATAAGGATTTTGTAGTGTACCTTAGCTTACCAACCTCATGTCTTATTTATAGTGTTGGAGTCCTGGTTTGACTAAACCATCGATGGCGTTGTTTAGGGAAGAAGATTTTAGTGAATATCCTTCTCTAATCAGGAGTTGTGTTGTGGATGAGAGTTTCCTGTTAGCCTTGTGCTCATAGATACGCGAAAGGTAGTTCCCATTCAGAGAGTAGTTTGTAGATAAATGTCTCCATGTGTGACATATACTCTGGAATTTGCTTCCTAGTTGGAAGCAAGGAGTTGCTGTAATTGCCCGTCCAAAGCTGACCCTCTAGATACTTGCCTTAGCAATGCTTACAGGTATTGAGGATAGTTGTGAGACATGTGGACTTAGCAGGCTGTACAAATTCGAATTCGTCTAGCAGACTGCATTGGACGGTCTTAGAACCGCTTGGGCTGGATCAGAGTTGGGCTGACTCTAGGGCCTATCATTTATTGAGAACATCATGACACGTGTATGACGCAGAGTTGGGACCGTTTTGGTGTACCATCAGTATCCATCAGTAATGCTCTATAACAATAGTGGGCTTGAAAGATGTATGTAAATGTATCTGAGTTGGACGGGGAGCCGGAGATGGAATGGTGTAAGGTGCGAATGAATGAATGGTGAGATTGCAATGTTAAGTTGTGGTTACTACTATTGTACTTGTTGGGAGCTTGGTGTTGTGGATTATTCATTTTAATGAGATAGGTGGTTTGATGGTTAGGGATTGGTTACGATGGCTTTGTAAGGCAAATAATGATGATAATGGAAAAAAGGTCGACAATTTAGTAGGGTGGTGAAACGATGAAGGTGGATGGGATGGAAAATCAGTTTGCCGGAGACCTACACAAGACACAAAGAGAAACACAGTAAACAAATAAAAAAGACACCAGCGAGCATTTGCTGAAGACCAGGAAGGAAGGTAGTAGTAAAAGGAGAGGTAGTCAAAAGATGTTTATAAAGAGAAAAGAAGGGAAGTGGGATGAATAAAACTAAGAAGAAAAAGGATGGGAAGAAGAGTTCGAGTTTGCTAGAAATTGAAACTCAGAGAAACTCCTCAAATCTTCCTATACATTAAAGTATTTTCATGTTCCATGGTCAGTTGTTCTGTTTTTCTTTTTCTTTAATTGGGTAGTTACTACTGTCTGCTAATAGCAACTCTGCTATATAATCGTAGACTTTTATAACCTATGGTATATATAAATTCCTGGACCTTTGTCCCTTGTGGCCTATAAACCTAGGCTTCAAATTAATTAAAGTCTTCAACAAATCTATAGACTTAGTATCGTCTTCATTCCATGGAAAGTTTCTCTTTGTACTAGTTATGAATAGTGATTTCTTGCTCTTCCTTTGCTCAATGTTGTTATTTATAGGATTTTGTTTCGATGAAGGCATTTAAAGTCTTCTAAATTTTTTTCATTACCTGTGATTCTTTTTGTTTTATGTCATTATATCTTTTAATATGTTTTCAATACCTAAAGCAAATGTTGTCATTTCGTTTGTAATTTTATCATTTAACTCTATTACAAATGTTGAATTATGATTTATTTTGCTAGCTTCACCAAGTTGTCCTTTGGGGAAAAAAAAATTCAGTCTAAAAGAACACATTTCAGATAGGATAAGAAAAATTGCAACATGATACATGAATGTCACTTTTTTATTTATTTGAATACTCTGATCGATTTTTGTAATATATACTACTAGCATATTATTCTTGTCCCACACTCCAAATGCTTTTTTCTGTTAATTAGTCATGTCTCCAACACACCGTAAATATTAACTGTGATTAAATTTTAGGTGCATCTTCGACAGGATAATCAAAACAATCTACTTCACTTGTAAGTCTTCCTTTTAGTATTATTAATTTCATGTCCATGTTCACGTCTTCTATCATTGTTTTTGCTTTAATTGGGTGCTTACTATGTTTGCTAATAGCAACTCCGCTTTTATAATTATTAAACCTTTATAACCTAATGGTATATATAAATTCCTAAACCATCATGAATTATGGCCTATAACCTAGGCTTCAAATTAAAGTCTTCAACAAATCTATGGAATTAGTATCATCTTCATCCCATGGAAAGTTTCGCTTTATACTAGATAGGAATAATGATTTTTTGTTATTTCTTAATTTTCTCAATATCGTTATTTATAGGATTTTGTTTCGACAAAGGTGTTTATATATTCTATTTTTAAAATACATTTTCAATACCTGGAGCACGTGTTGTCATTCGTTTGTAAAATTATCATTTAACTTTGTTAAGAATGTTGATTTTTTATTCATTTTATAATTAGTTTCACCAAGTTTTCCTTTTCTTGAAAAATAATAAAAATAGAATCAACCTAAAAGAACACATTTCAGATACGAAAATAAAAATAAAAATATAACATGAATATCACATTTTTTTTAACTCAGCACATTGATCGAGTATATCATATTATTTAATAATATATAATACTAGCACTCCCAATGTTTTTTCTGCTAATTCATCAAGTCTCCAACACCCTCATAAATTTTATCTGTTTCATTAAATTTTAGGTGCATCTTCAACAAAAAAGCGTATTTTAGTAGACAAACTAAACTGTTTTCAGACCGAGTTAACATTCAAATTATGTAATATAAAGTGAAATAATATAAAAAAAAATTGATTAAAGTATACCTTGAGCATTGAATTATTCTTTGCAAATCATTGATATCTTGACTCATTAGTCATTCCTATTGAGCATAAAATGGATTGATATCAAAATTTAATCAGATTTAAAAAATTTGTGCAATATTCCGGATCTAACAACAAAGATAGATAACCATATCCAACTTGAAATAGATCTGAACTACTCTATTTGGTTCAAAATTATTTTTGTTTAGTCAAATAAAATTGATATAGCTATAGTGAATACTATATTTGGAAAATATGTACTTGTCTTCTAGGTATAACTTATACTATAAATAGTGTATTACCCGTGCCATTCGCACAACTACATACATTCCCTCATAGCGTGTAACCGTGACCCAGGTCATTGGATCGTGCCTTCAGCACTCTCCACCACATTTGTTCTATTAGTGTTATTAGAAAAGACCAGTGTTCTAAAAAACCGGCTTGGGCGGCCGCCTAGGCACTAGTAGGTAGAGAGACGCCTAGATTAGTTGCTGAGCAGAGGGAAAAATTGGGTAGGGCGCCTGTGACGATCCCCTCTTGCACTGTATCAATACTGTCCGCTTTGGGCTACTATCTGTCCCTCACGGCTTTAAAATGCGTCGATACAATGGGGAGCTGACCCCGCACATATAAGGATCATCCTCCTCCCCTACCCAGGCGATGTGGGACTATGATTCCCTTTGTAGTTCGTCCAACCTCTCTCGGCCTATTGGGCCTGTTGGACTACAACCCTTACCCTCACCTCAGGTCCGCCCACTTAGGGTCTCACAGCGCCTAGGCGAGTTCTGGGCATTTTTTCCTGGTTGCAAATAACCAATCTGGTTGTAAATAATCAAATCCAATCGACCAGTTCCAATTCCCATCGAAGTTTTTAGGTTTTGCAATTGCAAAACAAAAGAAAAGAAAAGGAGAAAAAGAAGAAGAAGGGGAAGAAGAGAGAGGCTACAACGAAGCATTTCGCTCCACTTTTGAAGTTTTGACTAGTGCCAGATCTTTCAAGCGAAGCATTTTGCTCCACTTTCGAAGTTTCGCTTGACTGCTTGAGTACTATACCTAAAGAAAAAGGGGAAAAGGAAGAAGATAGAGGCTACAACGAAGTGTAAGCTGTCCAGACCAGAGTCTCCAGTCCAGGTGCTCGAGAGACTCCAAGCTCAGAGTCTTTGCATTTCCTTGGTTGTTCGTCGAGCTCTTTCCAGCGGGTACTCCTAGGACTTCTCTCAAATTTCCATTCTAATTAGTAATTTGAGATCTCTCTGTATGGGAAAACTAAAATGACACCTTCCCCAACACAAAGTCAGTACTGAATCAACTCTAAGCCATCCATGTGCTATAACATCTAACCAGCAATGTGAAAATGTCTGGTGGTTACAGAAACCTTTTGTGTTCTAGTTTTTGGTTGTTAAACTCCAAAATTACTGAAAACAAAGTCTTGTTAGGAAATTTGGCATCCCTATCTCTTAGTTATGATTCTTATGAAGCCACTGTTGCTAATCAAAATTTTAATTGTTCACTCCTAGACTTACCTTCCAGGTTTGATGATCCCACTGACATCTTTGATGATGGTTATATTCACCTCTTAAGACTTGGCACCTAAGAACTTGGCATAACTCTGTGCCACCAAAAACTCAGATAATGAATAAGAGAAGAAATAAAAATGTAAAGCCTTGACATAAGATTGTACTTGAATTAACACAGAGAACACAAAGACACACAATTTCTCACAGAAACTGTGCCTTTGAGGTAGTTCCATAAAAAGACCACTCTTTAAGCCTTAGACTAATAAACACTCTCAATGATGCACTGCAATCTTTTGGAATCTATTATACCATGTGGTTGCAGAACAATGGACGAAAGCAAGCCAATAACGGATTGTTTAAGCACTGCAATCTTCTAGTCTTCTACAATCTATATTTCTTTTGTACAGGGTTAGACATCATGATTACGTGTGTTCATGTTCATGGTTTTAAATATTTTCAGATATGTATAAATGTATAATCAGTTTCGGATCCAAAGCAATTAAGTAATGTTGTATTATTTTTGCATAGCATGCATGTATATTATGACTCGTTTTTGTCAAACTTGGTTTGGCAAAGAAATGGCAAGAACTTGAATGATCTAAAATAAAGGAAAAAATAACTATTTCCTTGGATAAAATTAAAGAGTGATCTTATGTTGATTAATATTTGACATATTATTTGTTTTCCAATAATCAATATTATTTATTTTGTTAATGTCTTGTTTAGGTACAATTCCTATGGAATGTCATCTTATGCAACATCTAATACAATGTCAGAAATAGAGAGTTCTTCTTTGAAGCGTGGCTCAAATGATGTAGGATGGGAGTATGCGACATTGGCAAATCCGAACAACTTAGATAAGTTGAAGTGTAAGTTGTGTGAGAAAATATATAGTGGTGGAATATATAGAATGAAGCTACAGGTGGCCAACATACCAGGAAGTGTAGCCAAGTGCACGAAGTCTTCGGATGATGATAAAGCCATATGTAAAGCCACTATAGAAGCAACACAAAATAAGAATAAATAAATTAAAAAATGAAAAGGAAGCAAGAGAAGAAGTTAAACTTAAAAAAATTACAGAAGGAGATGAAGATATTGAAGTTACTGAGTCAAGAAAAAGACTTCTTTTTCTTGGGCCTATGGATAAGTTTGCATCTTCTATAAATCCCGATTCTTTAATGGAAGTAAGCAAGAAGATGCAAAAACAAAATATTAATGATGCACTTTGGAAGGAAAGAACACATCAAGTGCATCAATGGTTGGCTCGATGGGTGTATGAAGCCGGTATTCCTTTTCATGCTATAGATAATGATAGCTTTCAAAAATTCATGGAAAGCGGTTGGTCAATTTGGGCCAGGTTGTCGACCTCCAAGCCAATATCTATTAAGGGATCTATTATTGAAGGAAGAGGTTGAGGAAACAAAAAAATCACTAAAGAAGCAAGAAGAAGATTGGACAAAGAATGGTTGCTCAAGTATTACCAATGCTTGGACCGACCGAAAAAGAAGAAACATTATCAATTTATGTGTTAATTGCAAGGAAGGCACAACTTTCCTTTCTTCTAAGGAAGACTCTGAGGAGGCACACACCGGGTCCTATATATTTGAATATGTTGACAAGTGTATTGAAGAAATTGGGCCACAAAATGTAATTCAAGTGGTGACGGACAATGCTTATAATAATATGGCGACAGCGGGGATGTTGAAGTTGAAGAGGCCAAACATATTTTGGACTTCATGTGCGACTCACACATTGAACCTCATGCTTCAAGGAATTGGTAACCAACCTAGGTTCAAAGGAGTCATTGAGAAGGCAAAGGCATGTACTATCTTCATTTATGCACATCATAAGACCTTGGCATTAATGAGCAAATATATGAAAAAAGGACATAGTAAGGTCGGGGGTCACTAGATTTGCAACTTCTTTCCTCACTTTGCAAAGCTTGATGGAAAAGAAAAATGAGTTGAGGTCTATGGTTGCTAGTGATGCATGGGTTCAATGAAAACACTCCAAGAGTACAAAAGGGAAGGTGGCATAGTCCACCATTTTGAGTTTGAGTTTTTGGAATGGGGCGTCATTCTGCTTGAAAGTGTTTGCTCCTTTAGTTAAGGTGCTTCGCCTTGTTGATGTGGATAGGAAGCCATCAATGTCCTTTTTATATGGAGAACTACTAGAAGCAAGGAAAGAGATTAAAGAGGCATTCAAAAATCAAGAGGCCAACTATCATCCAATCATAGATATCATTGATACAAAAGCTTGTGTTCATCTTGATAGTCCATTACATTTGGCGGGCTACCTCTTGAATCCATATTATTTCTACAAAGATGAAAGAATACAATATGATGACACTATAATGGATGGGATCTTTACTAGTATTGAGACATTCTACCACGATGACTTTGATGCACAAAATGAAGTGATAGATATAGAGTTGTTGAAGTATAAGAAAAAAGAGGGTGTCTTTGGAAGAGCTTTGGCCGAGAGGGGATGCGCTACGAATGATGACAATTATGATCTGGGTATGTATGAATAATTGAACATTCACAATTAATTTGTTATTTAACTTATTTACTACTAATTACTAATTAATATTTTTATTACTAATGTTATGCTTTTTTTTTTCCTTATTCAGTTGGATGGTGGTTAAACTATGGAAATGGTGTGCCGAAATTGCAAAGAATGGCTATAAGGATTCTCTCATTGACTACAAGTTCTTTCGGGTGTGAGAGAACTTGGAGCACTTTTGAGGGGTACATACAAAGAAAAGGAATAGACTAGATGCAACAAGGTTGAATAACTTAGTCTATGTCCAATTCAATGCCAAGATGATAAACAAGAACAAAAGGGAGAGGGAGAAGGGAGTAGATGTACTACTTGCTAGTGAAGCTAGTTAGGCACAAGGATCGATTGTTGATGGTGGCGATGAAGAAGTTGACCCCTTGAAAATAGTTGGAGAGGTATCGGAGGCGGATAGTATTCTAGAGCCTCAGAGAAGTTCTAGAAATGTTGAAGTAAGAGAACTTCATGAAGAGTATTTTGTATCTGATGAGGACACTGAAGGGGAAGGAGAAGGGGAAGAGGATGTTGAGTTTGAGTCTGACACAGAGAGAGTTGTTGAAATGGAAGGATATGAAGAAGAGATAGAAGCCTAGCATTTCAAGTTCAACTATCAAGTTTCAAGTATATTTTTTTTTTCTGTATGTTGTCATTTTTTAAAAAACATTTCCATCTACTTTTGGTTAATAATAGGATAAGTATAAGAAAGCTTTTGTGTAATATGATGCCTGTAATGAAACAATATGCTGCCTATAATGCTGCCTGTGATGACTGATGAGAAAGCTTGTAATGCTTGTGATTAGTTGTAATGCTGCCTGTAAACTAAAAATACACAACCCCACTTATTAATGTGTATATCTGTGAATACACTATTAGAGCACTGTTAGTCGGCCTTGGTCATATTTTAGCAAGACCAAAATACAGGAATGGTTGAGATGAATACCACATTAGTCGGCCTTTGTTATTTGATCCAAAACTTGGGTCTGCATGTACACCTTGAGATGGCTGGTTAACAAATTTGTTTTGCAAAATAAGGGAAGATGGGTGTCCATTATTTAGCAGGTTGTAATGCTAATTGCTGCCTGTAATGCTTCCATTTACTTTTGGTTAACAATATGTTGCCTATAATTAAAAAATCAGTCATATGTTGTGTATAGGGTGAATGTGTATAATTAAAAAATACAGATATGCTGATTTCTTTTGTATAGGGTAGTACATGTTGCCTGTATACTGATATGCTGATTTTTTAAGTATACACTGTCTGTAATGCTTCCATTTATCCCTTCTTAGTTCTAGCTATGCTGATTATAGGGTTTATTTTTGACATGCAATTCACTAATAAATTAAATGAGCTTGTGCATGGCTTTTTGCTTTGCCTCACTATAAGATTGAAGGAGACTAAGATATTTGATAATTGCTATAGATACTTGATAATAGAATCAAATTGATACTTGCACTTTGTAATATGTGTTGATTTTGGGTTTTAAAACATTGAAAATACAGGTTCTTTTGGATACGTGGCTATACACAAAGATGGACTAGGAGCTCAGGGAGAAAGGAAGCGTCGTTGTTTTGACTTTTGAAGCTGAATTTCTCTTGTTATGTAGGTAGTTGGTACCATCACATCAAGTATGTAATTCTTTTTTATCTCTAATCTCTACTAAACTCTATGTTATGCAACTTATGCTATTATAAATTTTAATTTAAGCTTAATTTTTCATGTTTATAAATTTTGCATATGTATCCTGACATTAAATTGGAAGTAATTGATAAGATATTAATGTATTATGCTTAATTTTTGTAAATTATAAAAATTATAATATAAAACCTAAAATCGCCTAGGTGCCCACCTAGGCCCCTGGGCGCTAGGCACATGCTGGCCGCCCGCCCACCGCCTAGCAATTTTTAAAACACTGGAAAAGACATATCACTTGGGTTGTACAGAGTGTTAATCCAAGGCCATGTCAATGTTAATATTTTTGTAGAGATGATGAAGAGAAATTTGGGTTTTAATAATGTGCCTAAGGTGATCATGGGATACTAAGAAATCATTTGGATATTAGGGATTAACTTATGTTTGTGATGTTATCAGTTTATGTAAATTTTAATAAATGGAAAATTTTGAAGAAAAGTATAATATTGAGATTTTTTTTAAGACAAAAGGCATTATATTAGATGAGTAAAAGGAAATATTGTCAATAGTAAATTAAATATAAAAGAATAATATACACATTACCATGAGAATAAACAATCATATTATGTCTTTATGCTTGGTTGTTTTTGGCCATTAGATTTGATGTGAAACACCTATGTGGCCCTTGGATCATAGATGAGATATCAAAGAGATGGGATATTCCCCGTGCCCTTGTGGCATATTGGAAGTGTTGAAATGCAAAAGCAACATCTTACAATTAACAAAAAAAAAAAAAAAAAAAAAAAAAAAAACCTTGAATCCTCAAGGATTTGTCTTGAAATATCAAGAACAAGTCTATAAATTGTTTTGAAATTGGTTTTTATTGAATAAAGCATGTCCATACACAAGAAAGTCTCTTGTATATGTAGACACTATAATACTTACAGGAATAACTAACATATTTAGAAACTAAATAACTATACTAAGTAGGAATAACTCCCCAAGACATATTTCAATATGTAATATCCTAGTGGTTCTTCAGTTTTGATGTCTTTTTCTTATCTTCTTCCTCCATAAATGCGATTGCTACTTGTTCTATATTAGTCCATACATCTTCAAAAGGACTCGCCCACGAGTCAACTAAAGGAATAACTTTGTCATCATCCGCACAATAAGCATACAGGTCTCTGACATTCAAAACTCTTGGAGATGGCCAAGTCATCAGGAAGATCAACAACATATGTATTATCGTTTATCTTCTTGAGGATAGGAACATGACCAATCTTCTTATCTTTGAGCTTGTTATAACTTCCTGATGGAAACGCTTCCTTGCGTAAATGCACCATGACAAGATCCCCTTATTCAAATGTCTTCAGTTTGCGATGTTTAACTGCTTCATTCTTATACTTGGCATTGGCCTTCTCTAAATGAAGTTTCACCTTTTCATGAAGTTGTGCAATCTTGTCCACCATCTTATCAGCAACAACACTTTGTCTCGAAAACTTTGGTAAAGGTACCAAGTCCACTACATGTTGAGGGACGGTTATACAAAAAATCTGAAAGGGTGAGTTGCCTGTGGAACAATTGATGCCATTGTTGTAAGTGAATTCAGCTTGACCAAGTGTTAAATCCCATTGCTTTAGCTTCACCCCTAAAATACACCTAAATAGATTTCCCAAGGTCTATTCACAACATCAGCTAGTCCATCAGTTTGATGATGACAAGTGGTACTAAACTTAAGACTAGTGAAACCTTTTCAACAAAGTCTACCAAAAATGACTAAAAAACTTTCTATCCCCATCAGAGGTAATAGACTTAGGAATTTCATGCAAACGAACAATTTCTTTGAAGACTAAGTGTGCAACATGTGATGCATCCAAAGTCTTCTTACATGGTATATAATGAGCCATTTTTTAACTACCAGAGAAATTGAATCCATACCACATTGAGTCCACAGAAGACCCAACACGAAGTCCATAAATATATCAACCCAAGGTGCCTCTAGTATGGGTAAAGGGGTATAGAGACCCATGTTATTTGAACCAGCTTTTGCAATCTGGCAAGTGTCACATCTTTGCACATGACGATTCATATCCGATTTTACTTGAGGCCAATAGTACTTTTCCTCAACTAAAAAAATGCTTGTCTCTTCCCAAATGACCACAAAGTCCACCACCATGCAAATCCATAATGATATGCTCACGAAGAGAACTCCTTGGAATGCACAACTTGTTGCATTTGAAAATAAATCCTTATTGAAAAATGGGAATCAAGAAAACCAGAGTCGCTTTGAGTGAGTTTAGCGAAAATATCACCAAAGTTTTCATCTTCAACATAAACATCCTTTAGATAATCAAAACCCACTACTTCAATTTTCACACTGATCAGCATAGAAGCCCTGCAACTATATGCATCTACCACTTTATTTTGCTGGCCAGATTTGTGTTTGATAGAGAAGTTAAACTTCTCAATAATTTCTATCCATCTCACATACATTCGATTTAAACTTGAATTGGATTGGACGGATTTTAGATCTTGGTGATCTGTGAAGTGAATAAACTCCTGATGAATCAAATAACATTCCCATTGCTTGAGAGCTTTACAACTGCATAAAATTCTAGTTTATTTGTGGTCCACTTTTTATGAGACATCAAGCTTCTCACTGTAATAAGCAACAAACATGTTTATTGAGACAATACAATGTAAATGCCTAAAATAGAGTCATCACAATCCACTTGAAATAACTTTTTTCAAAACTTGGCAATGTAAGATTGGGGTTGTAGTATGTTTGTCTTTGAGTAACTCAAAACTATGAGCAGCTTCATCTGTCCAAACAATGTGTTTTCATTTCATACAATCTGTGAGTGGGGCTGCAATAGTACCAAAGTTACGCACAAAATGTCTATAAAAGGTAACACGTCCATCAAAGCTCTGAACTTCACTGATGGACTTGGGGACAAGCCAATCTTTCATTGCTTTAACCTTTTTCTCATCCACATGTATGCCATTAGAGGAGACCACAAACCTAAGAAGACTAGGCTATTAGTGAAAAAACTATACTTCTTAAGATTTACATACAAAGTATTTTGCCGCAACTCATTGAAGACTTCCCAAAAGCAATATATAAATGGTTGTTTTCATTACGACTATAAATTAGGATATCATCGAAGTATGCTACTACAAATTGACCAATAAATGGCTTCAATACTCGACTCATGAGACACATAAATGTGTTTGGACATTAGATAGATCAAATGGAATAACCAACCATTCATATAAGCTGACTTTTGTCTTAAAGGCGGTCTTCCATTCATCATTAGGTCGAATATAGACCTGGTGGTATCCACTCTTCAAGGTTGTATTTGAGAAAATCTTTGGACCCTCCAACTCATCCAACCTTGGTATCGGAAAATGGTAATGAATAGTGACATTATTAATAGCACAACTATCTATGCACATTGTCCAACTATCATCTTTCTTAGGAGTCAATAGGGCTAGTACTTCACATGGACTCGTACTAGGCTGAATCACCCCCTTAGCCAATAAATCGTCAACCTGTTCTTGCAAGAAACTATGGTTTTTTGGACTCATTCTATAATGTAAAGTCGACAAACTTACACCTAGTACCAAATCTATATTGTGTTGAATAGTTTAATATTCCTCATTGGAGGTAGAGCATTGGGAAATTCATTTAACACCAACTCATTAAACACTCACAATATGGCTTGTACTTGAGAAGGGATTTCTACACTTTATGCTTCTTTTTTTTCATTCATCCGCATAATAACAACATACATTTCACCACTTTCTTTGGAATCCTTCAATATATTGTTAGAAACCAAAAAACTTCTTCCTTCCACTCCAGGAGCTTTAAGAGCAAGTGAGTTTTCTAAAGGGGCAAATACAATTCAAACACCATCTTTGTAAAACATAAAGGTATTGTTTTTGCCCTTATGACTAGAATCAACATCATGTTGCCAAGGCCTTCCCAACAACATATGAAAAACATCCATGTCGACTACAACGCATGTAACCACATGTTTATAGCGATCACCAATAGAAAAAATAATCATGAATTGAGAGCATAACATCGTTTCACCAACATTTTTAATCCAACTAATGGAGTACGGCGATGGGTGTTTATCTGTAGGCAAATTCAGTTTATCAACCATCACCTTAGAGACAATATTTTTACTACTTCCTCCATCAATTATCAAGTCACAAACACCACCATGTACTGTACATCTGGTTCGAAAAATATTGTGGCATTGTAGTTGCACATCGTGGTGTGGAGTATAGAAGTAATGTCTTGACCACTAAGGAAAATTTACCGTCATCACAAAATATTTCATCATCTTTTTCAAATTCACGTTCTTCCAATTCAGACTCTTGTTCATGAGTGACCAAGGCTATTTAGAGTCTTTGGGGACATGGTTAGATTTGTGTCCATGTGCCCACACCTATAACATTTGGATTTGTCGCCACTAGGTAAAGCATATGGATTGGTAGAATTATGAGTTGGCTTTGAGTTACCTGCCCCATTGTGGTTTTGGGTTTGGAAATTTGGGTTGGTTGACTAAGTTGAGTGTTTGTTTGTCGTATAGGCATTTTTCCATGTTGTTGATGGTAGTTTGTAGGGGAAATGGAGGTTTCAATGGTTTGTGGAAGTATTGCTATTTTGAGACTTGTCCATCATGGTTTCAATCCTTAAGGCTAGGCATACAACATCACCTAAAGTGTGGGTATTCTGTATGGCAATCCGTTCTTGAAGGCTACACTTTAATCCATTAGTGAACTTTGCTGCTTGTTGAGAATCATATTCACTAAGATCATTATGTGAAGTCAACTTATAGAACTTTGTAGCATACTCATCAACCGAACAATTGCCTTGTTTGCAATTGTGATATTACTGAAATAACACTTAATAGTAAAAATCTACTCTTTTGTAGTATTTTCATTTTCATCCAAGTTTTGATTGGAGGTTTGCCTACACGAGCGTGAGATAATTGCACTTGTTACCACCATGGTGAAGCATCACCTTTCAATTTGTAGGCAACATATTTAACTTGCTTCTCTTCATGGATCTCCATGAATTCAAAGAATCTCTACACTTTAGATAACCAATCCAAGAAGTCTTCAATTAAAGTAAGGAAGATTTAATTTCATCTTGAACTCACCATGATTATATCCACAATTTTTATTCCTATGGGATATTCGCCTTTCCCAGTAATTCCTTTGGTGTTCAACAAATTTTCCAAGTCCTCATCACTAGAATTATTGCCTTGCGCTAAGCCACACACATTTTTTTCCCTTAAGACTTCATACAAAACATTCTGCTGGTTTTGCGGAACATGTTCCGTACTAACACCAAGATTTCCACCTTGAAATATAGGTTAGTTCATTGTCACCGCATGGCTAGTTAAACCCACTATAAAAGGCTAAATTTGGTTGGATTTGCACTTGAGACTCTACTAGCCTCTTAACCATGTCGTGGGTTCATCGAGCAATGTCATCATCGAGCAACGTCAGAATATTTCATCTCACCACCATTATTGCCATTAGTAGCCATCAAAATAGGATAAAACAAAGCTCTGATACCAATTGGCGTATTGGAAGCGTTGAAATGCAAGAGCAATATCTTACAATTTAAAAAAACCCTTGAATCCTCTAGGATTTGTCTTGAAATATCAAGAACAAGTACATGAATTGTTTTGAAACTGGTTTTTATTGAATAAAGCATGCCTATACACAAAAAAGTCTCATGTCACTACAACAGATTCGTTAAAAGTGGCGTTTCAAAAAGCGTCGGTATAGTTTAATATGTGCCGATTTAGTTCATTGCCGACCTTTTAGAAAGCACTGCAAAAACACCAGAAATAGTATATGCCGCCAAAGAATTAATAACGCTTTATATGAAGCGCCGGTAAAAAAGTTACATTGATGGCGCTTTGTAAGCCGCTGTAATAGCTTATATAAGCGCCGATAAACAAATGCATATGTCAATTCTATTTTGGATACAAACGTCGTATTACATAACTTTGTAATGGTGCTTTGGAGTGGCAGCAAAGACTTTTTTTTTGTGAACTTATTTACGACACTTCGAAAGCGCCGGGTATGTTAACAAACCTTCATAAACAAAAACCAGTTTCAGACAACTCAACCTACATTAATAAATATGTTGATTCCAAATAAAATAAATACATTGATAGCATTAAATTTAAAACTTATTGCTAATGCGAATCTGCCATGAACCCATCTTCTACTCATTGCCAACCCTATCAACATAAACTTCACAGAAAATATAACAAATAAAATAGCAACACAAGGAACATAACCCTATAATATATTTATAAGTAAAACAATATGTTCAACCATGGAAAGCTTGTAAGAAGAACATATGTCACATTATCCTATAACAACACGACTAATCCAAAAACGTTAGAAACAAAATATGATCATCTGTCTTAACGACCATGTAAGAAAAACCAACATAAGTGAGCTCTACATCCAGATATATACACATCCAAGTATAGCACATCGTCAGGCACTTCAAACCTGTAGATAACAAGTAATAAAATTAACAATTATACTAGTGGAGTTGAACCAAAAATCAGTTCAAGCTTTGCAGCTCTTTAGCTAATTAACCATGGAGATTTCAATAACAAAACTCGAAATTATTGTTGGAAGAAGCAACAAATAGGGATCAAATATGAAAACAACTATTATCACTAATGGCATACAACACATCCTAATTATTATCACTTTAAAAAACTCACCACTAATGTGTCTCAGATCCACCATTGTTTTGATCATTTAATCTCCTCAATGCTTGCATCATCATAGCCATATCATCCTTCAGTTTATTTATTTCATCACTGGCAAGTTTCTTGTAGTCTGCCAACTCTTTTTTTGCTTCCGCAGCCTCTTTCCTTGCAATTTCAATCTCTCACCTTGCTTTTTCGGCAGCTAGACATCTAAAGTGACTACTCGTGCTTTTTTAGATGTTGGGGTACCCCATGTCCTCTACAATGTACACGTCCAGGTTTGTTTGGCTTGAAAACTTGAGCGAAATGTGGTCATCATCTAAGGAGTGTAATCCCTCCTCTCGTTCCACGGTAAGATTTTGTATCTCTTCCTACATTTAGAGGCACATTTAGTTAGTGAATATGGAATATAAATGGTAATGGTTACCAACAAATTTAAATTGGAAATTTTTTTTACCACCTTTCTTTGAGTGAATACATTTGAATATGATCCATCTTTGAGTGAATACATCTGAATATGATCCATACACGGTTATCTTCATGATTCTGCTCCGTGATAAGGAGGCCGGCGTTAGCATGACACCGCGGGTGATCTAGTTACTTACCGCTCATCGGCTGCAGAGCAATGTTGTTTGTAAGTTGAGGATGCCGAACTGCTTCGTTAGACTGCCTGACGACTTCAAGTTCTAAAAGATTCGAAGTATTTATGATGCAAGGATTGTTCGCTTGAATGACAGTTCAGACCACTTCGCAAGTTCAACTTTTTTCTTGTGACTTTGATGTGCTTGACAATAGATTAACTAACCGTTACTCATGTTCTTCTCCAGGGAGGTTCCCCACTACTCCTCTTACTTTGGACGAGCGAACCACAATGGAGAAATTTCGTGACTTGCCTCACAGGGAGGTGATTGATGTAATAAGAGTTTCCAACTTCATCTGCAGTGGGCTGTGGGACAATTGGCACATAGCCCCCACGTTGTACCGAGAAACGCACATTAAGTCAAAAGATGGGGCCCCTTCCAGAAAAAGGATGGCTGCTAGGGCTAATGATCCTATTCTGTCTAATGTGGAGGAGCCATCTGAGACGTGTGCTTCCTTTATGAAGAAGAAGTCTCATGTTAGAACTAGTTTGTCTTCGACATGGCCCGCACCACCGAGAAAGGAGAGCGAGTCTGCTAGGCCTATTGAAGCGGAGTCTAACTTTCCCAGCTTGGAGGAAGATTATTTGCGATTGGTGGGAGTCACAAATGGGCCGAAACTTAGTGACGCGCAAGTCGAGGCTTCGAATGACTGTATTGGCATTGATTCATGTGGGATTGTTTCGATAATATGCCCTTTTTAAGATTCACTCGAGGTAGTTGAATCTGATCGCCCACTGATGATTTGCCTAAGAGTAGTCGAGGTACCGATCGTGTTTCCTGTAGTTCGCATGGTTCACCTCTCGTCGAGTGCCATGGTTAGAAGTGTTGGAGGGCCCTTTGGATACTTCACTTCTTTCAGATCATGTTGATTTGTCTCACAGTAAAGGGTCGGCTGCTCTTGATAAAAGAAAATCCACATAGAAGAGTCTGAGGACTGTGGTGACCGTAAAGGGTGGTGCTGGCGTAGTTCCAGATCAAGGGAGACTTCTTCCTGATGCGCGGATAAGCCTATTTGTATCAGACTTGGTGAAGATGAGCTCGTAGGTTTGACATTGAGAAGTGGATATAGAGTATGCTTCAAAAAAGCATATAAGCAGGCGTCACAGCTGGCTGATGGACCAAGCTCTGAAACCCGATGAGGATTCACTTGAAAGGTGTATGGATAAGGGTTTGAAGTACCTTATGCTGGGTATGTCTCATGTGAGCCACATGGACGTTGTTGGAATGGAAGTCGAGACAGCTCGTGAGAGAGTGTACACCTTGGAGAGTGTCTTCTCACATGTGCAGATGTTGTATTCTAAAGCGCTCCATGAAATTGAGCAACTTAAAAAGTAGGCCGAAAAGATGTAGTTGGATCAATCAAATGTGGCCACTGAGGCTTAGAGGGCTCGTCTGGAGGATCTTCAGCACAAACTGGCAGAGACAGTGTCTGAGAGGGCTGAACTCAGCTACGAGCTGACTGGATACGTCGAGAAGTCTTGGTTGCACAAGAGGCTGCAGATAAAATGCGTTATGAGCTGCAATCCTTTGCTAAAGATAGTGCTTCAAAGAAAGTTGGCTGGGCCGCTGAGAAGTAATAATTAAAATTCGATATGGATTTTTATACTTGAGAAGCGAGGAAGGTCAAAGACCAGCTAGGGTGGCATGAACTCAGTGCTGTGAAGAGCAGTCTAGCTACAGAGCAATCTCAGTTTGATGCGCTAAATGGTAAGTTGAAGTTGTTGAAGCACGAACTTATTGATGCGAAGGTGCGAGAGGAAAAACTTCTCCAAGAATAAGGCAAATGTGAGTTTCGCTGGGTCGTACATGGTTGGCTGGAACTGTTGTCATTGATGAAGGAGGAGCATCTGTTGTGGGACCATGATCGTTATAAGAAGATGTCATATGTAGACTTGTCTATTTTGCATCGTCGGACGAGGAAAATGATTCAGTCCCTGACGTCCTGGTTGAAGCGCATATGGATGCAACTTCTGCCCCTATTTCTATGAGGCTTAACTCTTCCATTTATGTGTCTTGATTAGGAACAATTTTGTGTGCTTGTACTCTTTTTGTATTGACCATTAATGAAAACAGTGTTATCCGTTATACTCCTTTGGTCTCTATTGCATGCTTTTCCATTTTGCTTTATCGTCTTGCTTTGGCATAAGCTAGTAGAATCAATAGGGCGTTGACTGGTCTGTCTATGGTAGAGGGCTTGACCGCTTTGTATTGTAAATGACCTGGGTCATTGCTTGTTTGTCTGACTAGTCGGCTGCAGCTGTGCTGGCCGAGTGTACGTGTCAAAACGTTCGTGCTGAGTCAGACACCGTAAGCTCGGATCGACATCCTATCATCTTTTATATGGGCACCGGCTATACTATCTTTGTATTGGCACATGTGGCCTTTTCTAATGTTAGGATGCCAATCCGTTTGAACGTGAAGGTGCTGACTTTGCTAGATTCATATTTGGGTCCAGAGAGATAGCGGAGGTCAAGTGGCGAGTTGCATGAGACTCCTACCATCTGAATCATTTATGACCGAACAAGGTGGATGACAGATTCGGGGAGTAAGGGTTTGACAACTAGGCTGAAGAGCAGTGGTCCCGTGGCTAGCCGTCGGAATCAGTTCGGGACTGACTAGGCTTCCACCATCAGAATCATTCTGACTGTTCAAGGCGAATGACAGATTTGGGGAGTAAGGGTTTGGTGACCAGGCTGAAGAGCAGTGGTCTTGTGGCAAGCGGTCGGATTAGTTCGGGACTGACTAGGCTCCCACATTTCGAAACGTCGACGCCCTCCCCACACGGTGGGGGCTACGAATTAGAGATGGTTTGGCAATCACGTTGACAAGTAGTGGTCCCGTGGCAAGCCGTTGGAATCAGTTTAGGGCTGACTAGGCTCCCACCATCCAAATTATTTACACTTGACTGCACTAGGCTACAAATTCGGGAGTGTTACGGTGGTCCGCTGAAAAGTAGCGGTCCCGTGGCAAATCGTCGAGATCAGTTCGAGATTGATTGGGCTCCCACCTTCTAGTTTGTCTACACCCTTGCGCTGAGGCTAAAAGTCTAGGGTTGGTGATTCGACGGCCACGCTGAAGAGCGGTAATCCCGTGGCAAGCAGTCGAAATCAGTTTGGGACTAGCTGGGCTCCCACTTTCTAGACTATCAACACCCTCGCATTGGGGCTACAAGCCCAGGGTTTGATAAGAAGCTTTCGTCACTAGTTGTCACCAGCTAGGTTTACCTGATTAGGTTTGGCGATCACTGTCCGTGAAGGGGGCAAAGATCCTGGCAACGCATCATCACTAGGCATGAAAGCACTGATTAGACTCCCACTTACTAAATCGTTGATGCCCGCACTAGGCAGACTAGGTGTCGGTATGAACCAGAAGCTATCGTCATTAATCATGGCTGACTAAGGTTGCCTTGTGTGAAAGGAGGTTCCGCCTGCTAAGAGGCGTGTGAGTCTGATCCATCCGCATGGCACATGGTGTGGAGGAAGTTACATTAAACCGCCTAGTGATATGCAGGTATGATCCGTATGCCAGAGTTGAATCAGACCTCCTGGTGCTCGTGCCACGCATGCGACGGGGTACTATTCGATTATTAGGCTAGGCCCATGGATCCACAGAGAAAGGGCCAGGGTTTCCTGCACCGTGCATTGTGTGTACAACGTAGATCACGCGGTGACACGTGTACGGCACAGTTTGCGTGACGGTTGAGTATTGATAACTTCCCCTTAATTGATGGGGTTGCGTGCAATGCCATTAATTGATTGACGTGTTCTGCATAGTTCCCTTGTGAACCGTTGTCTTTCTGTTTTCTAGATGCTATTTAATGTTTGGCATTTAATGCTTAAATGCCTGTTGGGTGAACCATTACATCTATATAATGGTGTTTTCCAATCGTTGTAGGCACCATCTTTCATAGAATTTATCTCCAGCAATATTTTTGTTTGAAGAAGACGTTTTGGATTTTTCAAAGGCTGAAGAAAATGTTTTGGGTTTTCCAATGGCTGAAGCTGTATTTTCATATTTGGAGTCTCCGAGTGTTTTGATGTTTATGCCGTTCAGGCATGGCAAAAGTTGTCATTATGCATGGTCACCTGATTTGGGTGGGCATGAAGTTGATCCGCTGAGGTTTCATAATTTCTTCTCATATTGCGGAGAAGTAGTATGGATTTATTACCAAAGGAGATGCCCTAGAGTTACACCGTACCACTTGTGTCTTCGTGTGCTTGGATCCCGTTGATGATCGATGGCTGATCGAAGTGTTAGTTGATGTTTTGTGTCTCTGGGTGTGGTAGTTCTCAGTCACACCTGCCATCGCATCTGTGAAAAGTGGTCTCTCTTTACAACGCTGTGAGATCGTAACTACTTCGCTGCTTGCGACCATCTTCATCTTTCTTCTTCCAAGCCCTTTGAGGAGGTATGATAGACGGTGGGATGTCTTTTGAGGAAATCAACAACTAGTCGTGATGTCTACAACACCATTGTATGATCACTTTCTTGGAGTGATTTGACGGAGCAACCTGACTGCTCAGTCTTTCAATCCCTTCAGCCAATTTCGTCTTTATCTTGGGAAGGTATCGAGCTCTCCCATTCTCTTACCTTTGTTGTCACTTGCAGATTGCTCGAATCGGAGAGTTTGCAAGTCTTCGGCGGACGTTGTTCATAACAGAATTATCTAAGCGAGTATATTACTTTAGTTCTCACTATATTCAGACACTTATAGTGCTCAGCCTTTGTATTCGCCTCAAAACATTCGCAATATGTAACATTTTATGTCTGCTTCAGGGCATTCGTAGTATGTAGCCTTTTGTATCTGCCTCAAGGTGCTTGTTGTTGCATCTTTCCAACAATAAATTGGGTTTGTTTATGAAATTCTTGTTTTTATTTCTTAAATGATTGCAAGTCAAATAGGTCTCTTAAGTACTCTAAACTCAATAATGACTACGGAAAGGAAAGCAAACAACTTAAAACAAACTAACTATTGATGGAGATAAATTGATCTTGGCCTCAAAGTGAATTCAGATAGTTTTTGTGGATCATTTAGCGGACTGTCGAGGTGTTACATACGCCACTAAAAATTAAACCTTGGAGAGGGGCATATCTCCTCCCCAACGAAATGTCGGGGGTATGTGTTCTCACTTGCCATTCCCATTACGACTCGATGGGCAGGAGAACTGACTGCTCCTTTACTGCTCAAAAATGGTGTATCTTCTGTTTTTTTGCCTTGCACTGGGTCAGGCTGCTCTGCATGATGTAGATGAATTTGGGAGCACTCTATCTATTTCAGTGCGGCGTAGTAGCAGCCTCGTGCCGTAGGTTGGTCTCCACGTATTGTCCCTTCTTGGGCGAATATCATGTAGACACGTTTTCACGTTTGAATGAAAGTACTATTCTGCCTTGCATTGTCGTATTTGCTTTTGTTGCTTTGTAGACTATAGGGTTTGTAGTGTTAGGCAAAAAATATTTTGTCAGCCCAAATATATTGCTATGTTGTGTTGCTCTCACGGCAGATTAGGGGTTGATCAGCGGGAGTCATCGTTGGTCAAGAGTTGATCAAATTCTTTCAGTCGTTGTCTGCAATGACATCCTCAGTGATGGAAGATTAGCGTTGACTTTTGCTTCCATTCTTTCGGTCATTGTGACCTGCATGGAGCGGTTAGGCTTTGCATGTCGGGAGATGTTGTCATCAATTTTGAACTGATTAATCTTTGCCAGGTAAGTTCGGCAACCATCGTCTCTATCAAGAGCAATGATCCCTTGGCAAATCGTCGTCACTAACGGACAAGCGCTGACTAAACTCCCACTTCCTTAGCCGTCGCGATCCGGGCTGAGCTGATTAGGCTTCAAAAACCTGAAGCCATCGTCATCAGTCGCAAACTGACTAAGCTTACTTGGGTAATTCGGCGATCATTGTCTGCATTGAGAGCAATGATCCCTTGGCAAGTTGTCATCATCAGTGAACAAGCGATGACTACTAGACTCCCACTTCCTTAGCCATCGTGACTTGCACAGAGCGAATTAGGCATTGGGCACCAGAAGTCGTCATCATCAATCGCGAACTAACTAAGCTTACCTGGCTAATTCGGCGATCATCATCTGTATTGAAAGCAATGTTCCCTTGGCGAGTCATCATCATCAAGGAACAATCGCTGACTAGACTCCCACTTCCTCAGCAGTCATGACCAGTGGGGAGTGGATTAAGCTTTGGGAACCAGAAGTCATCATCATCAGTTGCGAACTGACTAAGCTTACCTGGCTAATTCGGTGATCATCGTCTGTATTGAGAGCAACGATCCTTTGGCAAGTTGTCGTCATTAGTGGACAAACGCTGACTAGACTCCTACTTCCTTAGCCATCGTGACCTGTGCGGAGTGGATTAGGCTTTGGAAAATATAAGCCATCATCATCAGTCGCGAATTGACTAAGCTTACTTGACTAATTCGGCGATCATCGTTTGCATTGAGAGTGATGATCCCTTGGCGAGTTGTCGTCATCAACGAACAAGCTCTGACTAAACTCCCACTTCCTCAGAACTCGTGACCCGCGGAGCAGATTAGGCTTTGGGCAAATGCCTGAGTCTGGCTGTAACCGAGGTTAACGAGAGATGTAACGGACAACAATGGAAGTTTTGGTAAAATAAAAATATTTTATTGATAATACTTTTTGAGATGCTCTACATTCCATGGTCGATTTAACCCTTCGCCGTCAATGTCTTCCAGCCAGTATTTTCCTGGCATGTCAACCTTAGCAACTCTGTAAGGTCCTTCCCAATTCGGATTTAGCTTTCCTGTCCCAACTTCTTTGGTGTTTTGTTGGGTATTCCGTGTTGTTCCTGGTCTCCATTAACAACGGGTAGATTCTGTCGTGTGAGCGTCTCCACTGCCTTGATGACCTGCTATATTTGAGATGTCACACCTCGATTCTGGGGTTTGTCGTTACTGCCATTGATGCAGGGGCATGAGTAGGCTATCCCTGCATGGCAGGAGCTGGTATAGAGACAGCTGAAGTGTTGGACATGTCCCCTGGTTCGTTGTTGCGTGACTTGGTGGTTACCATCTCTCTGTAATTTGGTAGGAGACGATGCTTAGTATAAACTTAAAAACTATGTCGTCCCCACGGATGATGCCAATTTGATGCAGTCGATTTTTGCTCCCTGCTTTGACCCTGGTCCTATTGACCTTCACAAGTAACGCACGTGAGCTACAAACCACCATGGGGTTGTCGATGGCACTCCGATGGTAAAGTTAGACAAGGATCTGAGGAAGGTGTAATGTTGTAACAAATATTTTGTAGTGTACCTTAGCTTACCAATCTCATGTTTTATTTATAGTACAAGGAGTCCTGATTTACCCAGGTCATCGTAGACGTAGATTAGGGAAAAGATTTTCGTGGAGATCCCTCTCTAATTAAGAGTCGTGCTATAGGAGGGAAGTTCCATATTAGCTCAGTGCTCCTAGATACGTGGGAGATAGTTCCCAATTCGAGAGCATTCCGTGGAAAAGAGTTTCCCTATGTGGAAGATACTCTTGTGTTTTGCTTCCTAGTTGGGAACAAAAAGCAGTTGTGAATGCTTGTCCGAAGCAGATCCTTGAGATACTTGCATGAAAATGGCTTACAGGTATTGAGGATAGCTGTGATACATGTGGACCTAGCATGCTGTGAGAGTTCGAGCCCGTCTGGTAGGCTGAAGTTGAGTGGGCAGAAAATCGCTTGGGCTGGATCCGTATTGGGCTGTTGCTTGAACCCATAGTTCCTAGAGATCATCATGACATGTGTACGGCTCAGGAGTGTGACTGTTTTTATGTATGAACCAATGTGTTTGGGAATTTTCGACGATGAATAAGGTCTAAGTTTCTTGAATGTGTATGTTTCAAGATTTTTCTATGTTCCCTGCAAATATGGAATATATCTTAGATAATTTGGTGACCTAAAAACACACAAGTAGTATAGATGGTTATTTCTTACTCAATAAAAGGTGTCGCATCTTCACAATTTTGTAAGATGTACCAGTGTGCTTGGGTCCATTCTTCCATAGTTAACTCTTTTACAACTAACTTTCCTAAAGTACGTCCATTTGTTGAAAATATAGAAAATCCACCTTGATGTTGGTCATCAAAGCCATCAAAGTTCCTAGGAACTTGATTAAACTTTTTTCTATATCATACAAGTACCTTGAACAAAAATTCATACACTCTTCTAGAATGTAACCTTCAGTAATTGATCCCTTTGGTCGACTTTTGTTCCGGACATATGACTTCAAGGTGTGCAAGTACCAACATTTGAAATTATAAGTATAGTTTTCAAACATGGCGTACTTGTGGGTACTTACAATAATGAAAATATATGTACCTCTCAAAGGGATACATCCAACGGTATTGAACAGGACCAACAATCTTGACTTCATTTGCCAAGTGGTTAGTAAACGTACCATCATATTAAAGAATGATGATGGAAATAACATCTCTAAACAACACAACGTAATTAAAACATTCTATTCTATTCTCTAGTTCCTCAACTCGAAGAGTTTTTGAGCATAAATCAACAAATAAACTACTCAAATTGATCAAGGCATCAACACATCATTTGACAATATGCCTCGAATAGCAAGTGGAAGTAGTCATTGGAGAAGAACATGACACTCATGAATTTTTAAGCCAATTAACATTTTTTCTTTTACGTTAACACATATGGATATGTTTGAAGAAAAACCATCTGGAACCTTGATATCTTTCAAGATTTGTAGCACACGACTCTTTTCATCGGATGACAAAGTATAACGGGCAGAAGAGAGTAAATAAGTGTTCTCATCATTCTTAGTTGGATGTAACTCTTCTCTAAGCTTTAATTGTTACAAATCCAAACGGGAATTGAGATTATCTTTTGTTTTGTAAAAACTCCTAGCAATGTCGCAATCACATTATCGCACACATTTTCTCAATGTGCATAACATCTAGATTGTGATGAATGAACAAATTTTTCTAGTACAGAAGATAAAAGAATATACTCTTTTTTTCCAATTATGATGCCCACTTCCCTCGGCTTGTTTCTTCTCCTTACCAAATGTTATTTGTTCTATGTCTTGCATTTTGCTCGAGAGTATCATCACCTAACATAAACAATGGTAAGGTCTTGGTTTCTTATTGCCATCAAAGTTGTGTTTGTTATCACGCAATTTATGATCCAGTGGCAAGAATCTTCGATGACACATATAACATTGTTTCTTTCCATACACTAATCTCTTCGAACATGTTTCCATGTTACAAACTGGGCATGCTAAATGTCCTTTAGTGCTCCATCCTGAGAGAATTGCATAACCTGGAAAGTCACTAATAGTCCATAACAAGGTTTCCCTCATTTGGAAGGTTGTCTTATTAGATGCATCAAATGTATCCACGCCTTTTTCCTATAAATGATGCACCTAAATCTATTACCCAACACTCAGGTTTGCTTTCCATAGAACATATCAATGCATCATCTTAATCTTCCGTCATAAGATTTGCTTGATCTGATTTATTTTTTCAATATTTCTTTGGGGCTTCACACTGGTTTCTAAAGTGGCCATTTTTGCCACAGTTCCAACATTTAATGAAAAGGAACCATTCAGTTTTCAAGCGTTCGATCTGTGGTTTTTGGACTTATACCTATACTGATCATGGCCATTATTTCTGCTCATGCCTCTGCTTTCTACATTCAAAGCAGACCCCGAACTAGAACATCCATTTGTATTTTTTTCTTAATTTTTCAGTCAAGATCATATTGGCTACATCACTAAACTTCATTTTATTATTCCCTGCAGAGCTACTAATCGTTGTAACTGTGCTAACCCAACTATTTGGTAACTGAAACAAAATCAACAACGCTCAAATTTGATCACTAAATTCGATTTCAACTTTTGTCAATTGGTCAACAATTTCATTGAAGTTATTCAGATGACATCTGAAGTTTCCATCTTCAGTCATTTTCATATTAAACAACTTCTTTATCAGGTGAACCTTATTCACTGCAGAAGGTTGTTCATACATCTTTGACAAGGCATTCATCAACGATATAGTTGTCTTCTTACTCTTAAAGTTGAAGAAAACAAACTTTGCCAATGTCAGTCTTATGGTGTTGAGTACCTTTCTGTCAAGCACTTCCCACTCTTCTTGTTTCAGACTGTCTGGTTTTCATCCTTCAATGGTTGGTAGAGATCTTTCTGATAAAGATAATCCTCTACTTACACCTTCCAAAACCCAAAGTTTGACCCATCAAACTTTGTTATCTTGGTTGTACCCTTCTCCGAATTCATTGCTCCCACTCGAACCAACAAGAAAAACTCACAGGAATTTCTTCAAACACTTTCTGTGCCCTTGGTTCGCAAATCCAATGCTCTAATACCACTTGTTAGGGCATGGCGCACGTGCAGTTGCAAGCAACCCTTGGTAAAGTATACATAGCAATGATATTGTCCCAAACTTAAACACTACCTATCGGGCCTAGGTGGTGTGGGTATTTCCCAAAAGGCCTCGTTGCTATTAGGGATTGGACCACTTCCCTTATAAACCTTGCTGACTCCTCCTCCTTACTTGATGTGGGACTATTCAAGCCAACACTATCCCAACATTTAGTTCCCACCCCTATCAAAAAACCCAAAAATTCCGATTTGAAATGGCCAGATAAAACCTTCTCCTTCCTTCAACTTTTTCTCTCATTGTTTCAAGCTTCCCCTTCATATTCCCCCTCTTAACTACTCTAAACCTACTCTCTCATCTCCCCCATTAACAGTTTGTAAGAATGAAGTTGAAATGGGAGGTTGTTGACAAAAGTTTTAGTGAGGAGTTGTTTTGAAGTTCAAAAATGGGTTTGAAGTGAGTAGAGTCACTACAAAAAACGAGGTCTAAAACGGCACTTTCACGGCAAGCGCCGGTAAAACATTATCATTAACGGCGTTTCAGATACCAAGCGCCGGCCATAAAATAAGTCTCAAGAAATTTCGGTGTTTATAATAAAGCGTCGGTAAAAATAACCCTAAACCGACATTTAACTTATGAAGCGCCGGGAATGATAACCCTAAACCGGCATTGGTTCCCTGAAACGCCGTTAAAGATGAAAACCCCGTCATACCTTCAAGAATAAAATTGTATTTTTAGAAACGCCGTATTTGATGTACATAAGCGCCGGTAAAGATCGACTAATACCGGCATGTCGCGAAAAGCGCCGGGAAAGAGTAACTAATACCGGCATTTTATTACAAGTGTCGGTTAAGAGCAACCAATACCGGCACTTGTTGTAAAGCGCCGGTAAAGGGTATCCAATACCGGCACTGTCGTTTGGAAGCGCCGGGCAAAATAAAAAAAACCTCCAACCAAGGAGTGGGCATCCCATCCCGTCCCAATTTTTTTGGTCTTAATGGGATTGAATAGTTCCATCCCATCCCGATCTAAATTGGGATGGGATTAGATGAAGATTTTCAATCCCGCCAATCCCGTCTCGTCCCGAGCTAATTTTTCATTCTGGTATTGATGAGTATTTTCTAGAATACGTCCCTCAACTTTCTGCCATTTAAACATTTAGAAATACCTGCAATATAGGTTTGGTAGCATATTTTTTGCAGTTAGCTATTACATAATTACTACATGAATATTAAACTCTCTTGAAGTTCAATTTGTATATGATTTTCTTTCTATTACCTTCCTACTAGATCATCAAATGATGGAACATGTCGTATCTGGGATATTAGGAATACCAATGCCAGTCCTCGCATTGACATTCCAAAGCCTTCAGATGCTAGCACTGGTTTGTTTAGTTTACATAGTGTGTTTTGGTTAGTTGGTTGGCTGGGGTTTTTGGAATTTGGTAACTGAAATTAACTGCAGGGAAGAGCAATGGTACTTCAACTAGCACTGTTCCTTCAACTAGTACTGATCCACCATGCCACCAAATATTGTGTTGTGCATATAATGCTAGTGGAACGATTTTTGTCACTGGTAGCTTAGATACCTATGCAAGGGTAAAACTGAGTGTTATTTTTTGCGTTGTGTACATTATGTTTGTTTAAACTTGTCCTTCTATACTTAGCAAATATATTGTTCAAGATTGAAATACACTGCTGGATGCATTTGAGTTTCTTCTTCAAGAACAAGCAATTTGCAGGTGTGGAATGCTTTGAAGTATAACACAGATGAGTGCAAACAACCAAATTATGATATTGATTAAAGAAAATGAAATGCATATAATCAGAGCACGCTGATCTCGTCTCGTCCCGTCCCGTCTCGATCCCGTATGAATGGGATGGGATAGGGATGGGTTTATCTCGTCCCATCCCATCCTCTGCCCACCCCTACTCCAACCCATCCTGCTGATGAAAATAAAATTATGTTTTCTAAAACGCCGCTTTAGATGTTACAAGCGCCGCTTTAGGCGTTTTTATTATAAAGCGCCGATAACAATGACCTTAACCGGCGTTTGTCTTATACAGCACCGGGAAAGAGATAACAATACCGGCGTTGCTTCTATAACGCGCCGGTAAAGATAAAAAAACATGCCATACCAAAAAATAAAAATATGTTTTCTAAAACGCTGTTTTAGATGTACAAAGCGCCGGTAAAGATCTAACAATACTGGCGTTTATTGTAGAAGCGCCGGAAAATAACGAAAAAAACTCGAGAATCAATCCCACTAAATAATTTTTTTTTAAAAACTCCGTATTAGAGATTTAAAACGCCGGCTTAGAGTGTTAAAAAAAATCTGCAGGCGAGAGTAAAAGCCCTCGACTTCCCTCCTTCCTCTGCGCTCGACTTCCCTCCTCCTTCCTGCTGTGCTCCCGACTTCCCTCCTCCTCCTTCCTCCTTCCCTCGCCTTAGCTTTTCCAATCCTTCGTGACTTCACTCATTCCCTCTTCCCTCCTTCGCTCTTGGTCTGACCACTTCAATATGTTGAAATTTGTCAAACATTGTGGTGGTGGTGGTGGTACTCATTCAAGAACATTCGAATAGCAACCAAAGAGTAGAAACTCAAGGTACAATCGAATCTCTATTTGATGATTTCCAAATATAGGGTTTTTTGTTTTTGATGAATCCCTATTTTATAATCGCTTTTGATTGTCTGCGTTGCATCACAGACGTCTATTCTTCAACTTGTTTTGAATGCTGATTGAGTTATTGAGTTCAGAATGGTGCAATTTTTATTCGCTTTGAGGGAGGTTTCTAGCAAACTCCCCTACCCTCTTTATTCCATTTCATTCTGTATATGTATGAGCAATAGCTTTAACTTTCTTTATACTAAGCTCTTATGTATATTTTCTTTTTTTCATAAATCAAATCGCTACCTATATGTATATTTTCCAGAGACATGAACCACAATGTTTTGATTTTTCCAAATGAATCCCCAAATAGTCCAAAAGATGAACATGACAGATATAAAATTTGGGTTTACTATGAAAAGAAAAGGTATTATACAATGTGGAGGATGACAAAGCCATGTTATGTAGGTATAGGTTTTGCTTTTGTCCCTTGGAGTTTCAGGAAACATGGGGATAAAATTATTTTTCTCTACAATGTTTGGGTATGTCAAATATCCAACGTTTGGGTGGGTCAAATATCCAGGAGAATTTGTTTTCCTACTATGTTTGCATTTTAGAAAGAAAAGCATTTGGTGGTAGACTACTTAACTTGATCTGTTCCCATAACTGAGAACTTCACAATGCAGTCTACTCGTTTAGTAATTTCTACTGACGAAGATTGGTTTATCTCTTTTTCCTATTACAATTGGGTGTCAACTATTCAGTTTGTGGGAATTTTTTCCTTGGGTTTCTTTGGTTTTGTTTTGTTGTTGCAAGTGTTGGTGCTCTTCAGACCTTGCGGGTGCAAAGAGAATCCATCATAAGGCAGTTGGGAGATGATGTTGCTCAGCTGATCAGAGAAGGGCATGCGGAGAGTGTGTTTTCGAGGGTGGGTTTGCTTCAAAACTTCTTTTTTGCTTGGACTGCGATTTCAATTGAATATGATCAACTTTTTATGTTCATATAGATGGTTAAATAGTAAAAAAATTATCTCATTTTTGAGGTATAATCTAACGCCCCAGTCAGTTTTATGATCAACCAGATATCTTTTTTTGCTTTATATTCTTCTATATTTGTTAATTTTTGTAAAAATAAAAATAAAATTGTGGCTTAGGCCTTTCCTTTTGAAAGCCCCAAATGCCTCTATTCCCAAATGGCCAAATTAGCCTTCTAATTTTGTTTTTCTTATAACAAGTGAACATATTCCTGTCATTGATGTGTTTGATACGTTAATCTCTAGCTGAATGCTACATTGACATGCAGTAATTGTTTGTTATTGGTACTCTAGTTCCATGTGACAGGATGATGGGACTGGTCGTGTATATGTTGTAGGAGCTCGAGATGCTACTGGCTTGCAATTAACTCTTGCAAGTGAAACCTTTGAAAAGTCAGGCAGAACTTTAATGCGCGGAACACTGGATTATCTTCAAGGACTCAAGGTCTGTATGTTTGGTAATTTGTTTTTTCTTGTATATGAGTAATTTGTTTGTCTTGTATGGAAGTAGATAATCAGTGTGATCCTTAATAATTAGTGGAATTCATGGCTGCAGATGCTTGGTGTCAAGCCAATTGAAAAGGTTCTTGCAACTGGGACTTCCTTGACTGTTGTTGGTGAGGTAGTCTAGCAGAACTTTGAAAAATAAAGAGTTCAGTTCCTGTTAAAAACATTTAATAAATAACTAAATTATTTTGAGGGAATAAGGATAATTTCTTGAAATGAGTTTAGTGACCTGGTGAATGAGTTGATGGGTGAATGTACATGGTGAGTTCCTGATATATATACTAACATGTTGGTAATTTAAGTTTTCCTCTACTTTGTTGCTCAGGCTATTAAAGATGATGTTGGAAAGGTCAGCATTCAACAACCCCAAAAGGGGCCATTTTATGTGACAGCAAAACCTATTGATCTGCTTATTGAAAATGTTGGGAAATGGGCAAGGTAACTGTAAATACGTGGTGAAAAACTTGTTTTCTCCTTTCGTATTTGTTTTCTTAAAAGAGGCATTTCTACCAGGCTCTACAGGTTTGCTTCTGTGGGGTTCTCAGTACTTGCAGTACATTTCATTTTTCATTCTTATTCATTATACCTATTTTGGTTCCGTAGTTTCTTTTGCATTCATGTATTGTGTTCTTACTTTCTCAGAGTTCTCGCTGCCGTTGCACAACGATTGGAGCAAGACAATGAAGGTAGACACAAGGATTTTAGTGTTTTTTCAGTTTGTATTAATTTATTTTTGAGAATCACGTTTTAGCATTGAACTTAAACTAATCTGCAGATTTAGATGCGAATGCGAATGCGAATGCGAATGCACCAGATAATGCAAAAAATGACGCTCTCTTGCCAGCTATCTGTGTTATATGTCTAGAGCAGGATTATGATGCTGTATTTGTTCCGTAAGCACCTTAACAACATTTTCTCCTTTATTTATAACATTTTTATGATGAATGTTTTCTACTTAAGCTCTGCTATCATGATTTACATGGGAAAAAAAAACTTAGGATACACCATCATTAAGCTAGCGTAATGATCTTTTAGGCCATATGGTTTGAGCATCAACATTTCAAATATTGTTAAGGTGCAATAAAGCTTTCTTATAGTGATTTTGTATAATTTTGTTTTGTTTTAGATGCATAGAATAATCATGTCGCGAAGGGAATCAACCACTGACCAAAACAAAACATATAGCTAAATATGAATAAGATAGGACTATATAAAAACATCAAATATATGCTCCTTTTTCTATTCTTTCTCTTATTTATTTATCAATTGATACTATGAGTGGTAAATGGGGTCTGGATACTGCAACATGTTCGCTTCAGCATCTTAGTTCTCCCATTATGTTCCTTTTACAACAAATTCATAACATGAAGTAGTTTCTTTTATTTGTTTGGTCATTTGATCTCAATCTCTAGTAAGTTTTATTTGTAAATCTAATTATCTCATACAAAAAGCATTAACTTGAATAAAAGTAAAATTAGTTGCATGTCTTTTAATAGCTTAAAAACAGTAGAAAGAGGGGATTTGAGCTAAGCATTTAGGATCATTTTCAGATTTCACTAACACTGGACAGCAAGCTCTGTTTTGACAGAGTGCTCTATCCTGATGCCCTCTGTTGCTTGGTTTTTATTATGCTGTTAGTGTGATGGTGTGCTGGAATTCAACAGGGGATTGGGCTAGAGTCAGCTGGGTATGATGTTTTTATTGCTTACAAGGTCAGCCGGGTATGGTGTTTTTACTGCTTACAAGTATATGGTTGCAACTTGGGATGTTAAGGCAAATCTACATACAAATCTATTAGTATGATGAGTATTGGTTTCTCTGCTCTTTTTCCACATGTATAGAAATTGTGAGCAAGCTTGTCTAAGAGTGTCCATAGGTAATTAGAATACTTTAAATTTCTACCTAGCCTGCACTCGCCAGATCAAGTCATGAAACTCTGCCTGCAGACTGTGGCTTGCGTTGTAATGGTTCGGTGCCAATGTTATCACTTCCATTGCTAAGTTTCATGTAAGTCACATATCGATGCCTGTTATAGCTTACTATTTTTAGATTTTAGAAGCTGTGCTGTGCCATATGGTACACATATACATGCACAGGAACAGGTTGCCTTCTGGTCTATTTGCAACATGGTGCTCACTCTCTTTATCCTTCTGTATTTGCAGCAAAATAAACAGATTTTGATTGATGTTGTTGTCCATGCTGTAAATGAGGACTATGCTGAGATGGAAAATGATTTCACCAGACTTGGTTTCCTTGCTAGTGGAACGGATGTAGCTCCCATAGTTATAGCTTTAGAAGCTATCTGGCAGACTCATCCGGAAAAGGACTAGCAGATTTTAATTTTCGCAGTGTTACTGGTAATGTTAATATCCTTCTTGCCTCCTTCCCTAGCACTCAATCAATTACTGTCTCATGAACCGAAGACTCTTTGGAATGGGTAGCTCCACCCAAATAACACACTATTTTCATTATTTAGTTTTCAATACAAACTCTACCTACATGTCCCAAAAAAAACCCTCTGCATCAGATTTTCAGACCATGCATATTTTGGAGATGAAAACATGTCCACATAACCTACCTTTTCTCCTCTATTTTAGATACAATACCATACTAGATTGAAGGCACAAAGTCCATTAGCATCTCTTCATTCAATTCACAAACACCATGAAACTTTGTTACACCTTGCTTGCTCTGCTTCTTATTCAAACTCTGTCTTCACCTCTCTTGATATCTCCTGATCCCATACATCAAACTACAAGTGATGGTTCTTCTCCATTCCCAAGTAATTTCCTCCTTGGCACTGCCTCCTCTGCATATCAGGTATCACAACTTCTACTATTTCTTTATTTATTTGTAATTGTAATTGTAATCAACTTTTTTTTAATATCCAAAAATTTTGAACAAAATTAAACCCATTGTTTTTTTCTAACATGCATGTATGTTGTACTGATGATCAGTATGAAGGAGCTTATTTGACTGATGGGAAAGGCTTACACAATTGGGATGTTTTTACTTACAAATCAGGTTGGTTGTGGAGCTTCTATAAGATCATTCTAATGGTGGTGATTTCTTAGTCAAACTTAAATGAGAATTTCTTAGATGGGTTTATGGTTGTTGTTTGTTGATATTGCAGGACATGTGATGGATAGAAGTAATGGAGATGTAGCAGTTGATCATTATCATCTGTATCAGGTAACAATTTTTTGACATTTATTTTTGATGTTCATTTCTTACATATTAATCCAATAAGACATTCTTTCATCTCAATGTCATTTTCTTTGCTACCCTCATAATGTAATTGTTTAGTATAATCTAAATGTCAACTCAAAGTTATAACAATGATGATGGAGATTCTAATGTAAATCTTGCAATATGACATCCTTGTGAAGAATAAAAAGTATAACTCATTCACTCAATTCAGTCCATCCTTCTTTTTTATAATATTGTATTTCTGTCTGAATATTCAGAAACAACAAGGTGGAACTATTGGGATTGTTATAAATGCCATATGGTTTGAACCTATCAGTAACTCTTCAGCGGACAAAATGGCAGTGCAAAGAGCTCAGTCGTTCCTTATGAACTGGTAAGTATCTTCAGGCGTTAATGAACACATAAAGAAATAATTTAATGAAGGAAGAGTTTTATCCTTAATTTGACATTCATACTATGTAGGTTCTTGGATCCCATCATATTTGGAAAATATCCAACAGAAATACAAGACATTCTTGGATCGGGTTTACCTATATTTTCAAGCATTGATCTAACAAAGCTACAAAGTGGCTTGGACTTCATCGGTATCAACCACTACACTAGTCTCTATGTCAAAGACTACAGTTCCTCTACATGCGGACATGGGATGGGAAGTACAAGGACCGAAGGTTTTGCCTTACAAACCGGGGAAAAGGATGGCGTCCCAATTGGAGAACCAATATGTAATTCAAATTACAACCCCTTTAATTTCCCTATCTTGCATTTTTCAACAGATAACTTATGCGTCTCTGTGAAAGATAACAAAATGATGAGTCTCTTGATGGTAATTGAAGATCAAATGAGCATTTCATTCTTGATTAGTTAGTGAACACCATGTTTAGTACTTTTTATTTTGAGATGTTTTCTCAACTTTATAGACATTGGTTTTATTAAGAATAAGCATCCCTTGTAGAAATGTGAATCACTTATCAGCCATCATGTCAGACAGGATGTTGCAGAAGGCCAAATATGCATATTCAGTGATCTATTCATATAACTTTGTCTTCTGATCCGAATTATTTGATCATCGTTGGTCTGTCTTTGTTGTCTGCCTTGCAGGTCTTCTTTACTCTAACTATGGTTGACATAGTGATTTCTCAAGCGAGCTCATATGCACCAGATTCTAATTAAAGGACCCAAAATTATACTATTAGACGAGGCCACGAGTGCGCTTAATGCTGAATCTGAACGAGTGCTTCAAGATGCATTGGACCGAGTCATGGTGGAGCTGACTATTACTATTCAGAATGCTGATCTGATTGCAAGTAGTAAAAAATGGTCTCATCGCTGAAAAAAAGGAAAGCATAAAACGTTGATGAACATCAAGGATGGAGTTTATGCATTCCTTGTAGCACTTTCACATGGAGTCTGACAGAGTTTGCAAATCAGTGGCTAGAAAATGTTGCCATCTTTCGGCAACTGAAGTGACTTATTTAATTAGGTGAAGTTTGTAAATGATGTTGAATTGACCGAGGGAACTTTATGCCCATGTCGTGTAGATTGTATATTTTTTTGTGTATATTAAAAATTCACTGTCTATTTTAACGTTCCAATGACAGGTTTTTAGTTTTTATTGATGCAAGTTGAGGTGCCCTGAAAATTGAATTTTTTTCCAGGTATGTTAACAGAACCGGCGCTTTTAAAGTGTCTGCAAAAAGTGTTAGCACAATCGGCGCTTTGCAAGCGTCGCAAAAACAGTCTTTTTGCGGCGCTTTTAAGTGTCATTAAAAAGGTTTTAATAACAGATTTGCTAACATAACCGGCGCTTTAAAAGCGTCGGAACAAAGGTTTTTTGCCGGCGCTTTCAAAGGTCTTTACCGGCGCTTTATAGCGCCATTAAAAGGGTATAAATACGGCGTTGGAGTTGACATATACATCTCTTTGGCGGCGCTTATATAAGCCTTTCCGGCGCTTCACTTACAACGCCGGTAATCTTTTTGCGGCACAAACCTTTACCGGCGCTTCCTAAAATGTTTGTCTATGACCTAAATCGGCACTTATTTCGATATACCGGCGCTTTGTAAAGCGCCGGTAAAAACGAATCTGTTGTAGTGAGTTTTAAAGTGTTGTTTGAAGTTTTCGATCCAAAGAGCTTAGACTATTAGGTTGTTTAGAGCTTCTCGCAAGTGTATAAGTAAATAATCATAATTTTTGAAATTCCAATAGCCCAAAAATTGTCTCGCATTTATGTGTTTTCTCAATCCATCTAGTAGCACAAGAGATACACGTGCTCTTGTCGACAAGTAGAGCTATATGTATTCACCATTTGAGAAAACTTTGGAACTTAGCCTTCGCAAAATTTCTTATATATATATTTTTTCTCCAAATTGGCGAGTAGCAATAGAGATACACTTGATGTAAGATTTTTTTATACTAGCAGTGGAACGAAGAAATTTTTTCGTGGTGGTATGAAGAAATGGGTGAGTTCATATTTTGGTCAAAATAGCAAAAAATCGAGCATAAAACCTAACAACATTGGAAATCAAGTAAGAAAATAAAGGGGGTGAAAATCGAGCATTAACAATCGAAAAAATGGTTAAAATTATATCTTCGCTAGAGAGAGTTGAAGTTTTCTGGTGAAGTCTTACTAGAATTCGACTTTTTTTTTAGCGAGAAAACACCTATTTTGTTTTTATGTATGAATGGTGGCAAGGTGAAATTTTGTGGATGAGGTTTTTCTCCCGAAAGTGTGGTGGCAAGAAAAAAAAAAGAGTGGATGTATTTAGAAGCTGCCCTCTCTCAATTTCCTCCATTAAACTATCACATCTAACCTTTTTTTTTTTTTTTTTTTAAAGCAGAAATTCATTGGACCCCAAATGTTTTTAGTTGATACACACAATTATCATAGTTTGGGCCAACCATGAGAAACTAACGGTGTGTTTTGTTGCATGAAATTTATACCATGGGAATTCATGAGAGGATCACCTATATTGTTACCTCAATTTTGCTTAAATGTAGATGACCGGGACCCCGTCATGAAATAAATTTTATGCAACCAAACACACCCTAAGTGTCATGGTCTGGGCAGCTACTTGACTTTGCATCTAAAATAGTATGAGCGGGCAAACCATGTGACTCAACCATGTGCAACCTTATGTCTCAACTTGGTCTAAATAGACATGATTGGGCCTTTTGTTTCTCATTGGACTAGCTAAAACCATGACATTTTGTATTACAACAAAATAATACAAAAAAAAAAATGAGGTTTAGTGGAGGAAATGGATGGAGCGGGAAGGATATATACGAGAGTTGGGGAAGGAAGTTGAGAGTCTGGTTGTGTTTGATTGCCAGGAATGTAATTCGACAGAATAAGGGTATTTCCTTGAGTGAGGAATCCCTCTCAGGGCGTGGTGTAACCAATACTATTACAAATGCACTGCAATATCAAAGGATTACTTCAAAATAGAAGCAAGAAAAGCATATGAAGAAGTTGTCTGCATTTATTATTGGATTACATCACAAAGAATAAGCGTCATGATTTCACTCAACCTGGTATCACTTTTAACCTTTGATTAAAGCAAGTATATGTACTTGTAGTCTGGTCTACCAAAGCAACCATTAACGATCTGCTTAATAATATGTAGTTGCTTTGCATTTCCTCAGCAAAACAACTTTTGACTAAAGCAACCAAAACCAGTATAGATAATTGTAGTCTGCCCCACCAAAACAATTTAATCAATCAGATTAATAATAGCTTACTGCTTTTTATTTCCTTACTAACAAGGAAGGAACAAATGGGCCATTAAATATACTTTGGTTCTTAGTATTTAAGGTTACGATTGTATTGTCAAGGCTTTACCATCCGCTATAGACAATTGAATTGCTTCAGAGTCCTAAACAAAGATCAACAAAGTCATTTGTAAGTTGTTATATCATGGATCAGTTTTATCTTATATTTGCATTTATTTGCTTGCTTGCTGCACTCTCATTGTTGGAGGTTATTATTCATATATCATGTTTTACATATATTGCTTTATGTTTGCTTGCTAATTGCAACCCCGCTCAGAGGTACAGCCAACCTATGACTGTAAGCATAGGCTTCCTCACTGAACCACTAATTAAAACTGAAATATAATGATATGACATTTACAATTTGACACCCCCTTTATCAACAAGAAAATTTATATTTCATCATATATTTTGCTCTAGTTAAGCTTTCATGTACGTATAGCGTGCTACTTATTTATTTGTTGTATATTGAAGGCAAAATCTAAGAAGGTTTAAAATAGGAAGGTTGTCTTCTGATTTTTTTCACTTCTTTTATGCAACAGACTCCTTTCGCTCTAACTAAGGTTTTCGAAACCAATTTACTTGAACCATATGCTTATTATTGATAATTCTATTTTCACATTAATATATGACTATTTTAGTTACTTTGACTATCTTCTTAATCGATTTTTGTTTCCCTTAATACTAACTATATAAAATTGGATATACTTATTTATGAATATAACATTAAATTTAATAATAATAATAATAATAATAATAATAATAATAATAATAATAATAATAATAATAATAATAATAATAATAATAATAATAATCATATCATTTTTCTTTGTGCACCGCACCTTCCAGTGAAAAGAAAACCCTACTTTCTCTTTGAACGTGGCCTAGAGAAATTCCGTATGCCCGATCCAAGTATTCCTTCGTATTCATATCTGAACCATATATTGTCTTAATTATAAATTGTCCTTACAACTAAGTCATTAGATGAATTGACAAAAAAGAATTATTTCAGGAACAAGTAGTTTCCTCTTACACAAAAAAACAAAACTTTGTTTATCTTAAATTGGGGAATCAAACCATCGAAGCTGTGGTAGGATCATTTATCCAAGCAAGACAAGGTAGTTTACAATGCTACTAACGTCAACCTCTTTTAAGATTTATTTATTATTATTTGGACTAACATCAAAACGCGTGCACTGCACGTGCTCATCCTATATAAGACTAACATTTCCAAATAGGATTTCATACCTTTCCAGTTTTTCCTCTCCTCGACAAACCTCTCCAAAATCTTTGGGATGGATTCAAATCCTTCAAAAAAGCCTGCAGTGGTCTATCAACTCATAAACCACACTTGTTATGGTACACCATAATGGCTAAGAGGACATTTGGTTCTCAAGAAGTTTGGTCTTGTGAGGATAAGGAAAAAGTTTGAATATTTTTGTTATTATATGATATTCCTCATTTCGACATAAAAATTTTGTGATAGTTGTGCGCCATCTTATAGTATTGAAAGCGTTAAACAAAACGAGTCCAGAAACCCTTTTATAAGTTACGTACGCAACCTAGAAAACACCAAATGATGAAACTTTAATTTGTACAACAGTAACCCTCCTTCTCAACAATATACTTTTCATTCCCTGGTGGCCCAGTCTGCACTTCTTTGGCATGGAAACAGACCCACCACTTTGAGAAGTTGGGAACCTTCCCTTAATGTGCAGTTTGATGACTTTGATCTTGAACTTAAAATTTTATTGTTCCTTCCACCTATCTACACAAGCCTACAAAGAACTCACATTGATATACCTTGGTGGAATGAATACACTCTACCACATACCTTCCATTTCATGTATCGAATACTAAAGTGTTGACAATCACAATCACATGACACCTATTTTGTTTCCCACCAATCTATACATGTTTGAGTCGTACACCCATTCCCATCATACTATACATATATAGTTCAGAATATACTTACCTTCGGATGCTAAAACAACCCTATAAAAGCAGAAAGGAATATGTTGTATTGCTTCAGTCCAACCAACTACTTACCATTGATGGACATGTGCTTCTTTGTATCCCACTCATTGAATTGGCATCATCTTTAGTTGCGAGAGATTGATAAACACATACCTTGAATTCCAAGATACAGAGAACCACCTCAATTGAGTCATTTGCTTACCAAAAAACCTAAGAAGAAGAAGAAGATGAACTGCAGAGAAAAAAAAGAAAACATTGGTAAAAAATAAAAATAAAAAGATTAAAAAAAAAGCAACAACCAAGCACTGAATCCGAAAGGAGTAAACCTAGGATAACAACTGTGAGTCACGCATACCACAATAATGAGAAGAGTGTTTTTTCCTTCTCAGATAGATAATCTGTAGGGATTGTAGGGGACGCTTGGGAATGTGCAAGTGCACCTTTGTTAGGTTATCAAGTGGGAGTTGTATTTGTCTGATATCAACGTTGAGATGCAAGGGTGCATTTTAAGTTAAGCTGGTTCCAGTGAAACACAACTCACAATTCAAAATCATTGCATTAGTATAGATGTGTTTTGGAAATTACAACTTCTAGCAAAACTATTTCTTGTGACTGTTGGACAACAGACCTATGTATTGTGAATCCATTTCTTTGAATTCAAAACTTAAAAATGACATTACTAAATAAATTAAATAAAAACCCTCCTTGAGACCCTAGTATTTGGATCTTGGGAGGAGACACCGGAAATGTGTGAATAGTGGCTGCACTATTTGGTGTATTGTTCCCTCTTAATCTGATAAATATTGGTCTCGCCTTTGAATTAAGACCTCTTTCTCAAATACACACAGTAGAAATGCTCCTACAGTCCTACTCTAATGTACATTGTTTTTGTGACAGGTTAAGACGTAGCCGTTGAATAGGAAAATATATTCTTACATATCTCGCTGTCAACAGGTACACCAAAAACCCGTGAACAAATTTATTCAGACTACTAGCCCTAACTGACATTTACATACAATACAATAAACCTTCTGTAACAGGTATGTTGTGACAACTTGATGAGCATCTGT